>CALNHX010011937.1:0-28526 GCA_940337035.1 Agriotes lineatus
CTTCACAAAGCACTCTAAATTATATATATTTTTATTAACAACAAAGTGAGAAAGCAAAAAAAATTCTTATATTGAGTTTTGCTAAAATTTTAAACATTTTTTTAAAATTTATTACTGCTATTTAAATTTATTAAAGCATTGGCATAGTTTAATTATAAAAATCAAGCAATATTAAACAATAAATAATTTTATATTTTCTTTGCACCTTATAATGTTGCATTATCACCGCACTAGTAAATTTAAAATGGCTTCAGTCTGCATGGCAATTCTAATTATAGTTTTTTGTAAATAAAAAAAGGTATAAACAAATAAAAATTAAGTTTACATTAAATTATTGGCAAAAAAATTAGATAAATTGTTAAATAAAGTTTGTAATTAGGGGCTTAACATTTAAGTAGATTCAGTTAATATTTTCTTTATAATAGTTTACTAATATAAATACTTTTTATCTTTTTTAAATTTTTAAAGTAGTCAGATAGTGAGGACATTAAAATATAGCTGTTTAAAACTTAAGATAAAATAGATATAGAAACCTTATATATAAACAAAATCTAATTAGCATTGTGATAATTTATATTTAAATTAAACTCAACAGATGTTATATACTTGATCCAGATGCTAAAATACTGTTATAAAATGAAATTATTATGTTTTTTCTGCTCAGGCAGACAAGGACATTTATGATAATTATTTATATATTATAGCACAATGCTTTTAATTGCAGGTGCATTTCAAAGTCTTGAAAATTGTACTAAGTATAGCTCACAGATTTTTATCTTGCAAATTACTTTATATTTTTAGATTTGGTAGCTAAAGTTGTCAATAATTAGCTGAGTTTTTAGCTGAAAAATTTTTTTGAGCCTTCTAGCAATTATAAAGTGTCAGATAGTAAAATTAAAAAACTGTTTTTTTGGCTACATTATAAAACAATTATAATAACTCGTTGCTTTATTTATTATATATCTAAATAACAGAGTTGGTCTAAAAAGTTTGAATTATTTTAGTTAAATTAAATCCCCTTAGTAAAAGTTACTTAATTATAGATCAAGAACAAAAAAAACTTTAGGTTGCAGGCAGATTTGGCTGGTTTTGCCAGTATATAAATCTTTGCAATTTTTTTAAACATATCAAATTTAAAATGTTTAATTTTAAAATACTTTTTAGATTTATTATATAGTTCATTTTGAGCCTTAACTTTTAACATAAATAAAAAATTTATTTTTATGCTTTTATTGCTTATATTACATAAATTTTAATCTATGATTATACTTTAATATCTTAAGAATTAATCTATTATCTAAGAGCTTTCTTATAATAATGCTTCTTTGCCAATTAGATTTTCTAAATATGTTTTTTAGCTCTAAAAAGTAAAGCAGCATGAAAATGCATAGGAAGGACTATCAACCAGCAGCAAAAGAGTAAAAGTTTGTATAAATTAAAGATCACTTGTTATTAATTTAAGTTGACTTTTAGAAATATTTTTTATAAATATGTTTTTTAATAATTAAGTAAAATAATTAAGTTATTAAAATTTGCTATAAAAAAATTGTTTTGACTATCATTAATCAACTTATCACTGTGTATAGGAAATTTGGTCTATTTTATCAACAAAAATAATTTTATAATTAATCTTAAATGAGATTAAGTTTCCTATTCATTGTGGTGTATAGTTGCTATATTATAGAATTTTAATATATTTTATCTTACTAATAAAAACTTATAAGGGTTTTTTTATAGTAAGTTAATTTCTTACCTTTTTAATTTAAAATTTTGTCTAACAAGTTTCATAACAGAATATCTTTCTTAGTAATACTAATTCTACTATGCAAATTATCTACAGCAAGCTATATGGCGTTATTTTTTATTGTACAAAAAAACTAGCTTTTACATAAAGACATTTAAATTATTATTGTCAATTTTTATAATTTATATAAGCAAAATTTGTTAGAAAAAGTCAACTGTGACTAAAAGTAGCTGACTTAAGAAAAAAGTATTTCAAGTTCTTGAGATTAAATGTACAATTTGTACTAATTAATAAGAAAGATCATTTGTATGATTAGTGCTGCTCTTTTATAACGTTCAAATAAAATGTTTTTGCTGCTTAGCAAGACAGTCAATTAATATATTAAACGAAACAAGGTGATTTTAACCTCTTTATTTTTTAATAATTTATCAAAAGTTAAAAATATAGTTACTAAATTTTTCTAATAAATCTTTTACTGTTAAGTAGTTTTCATACTAATTATATATTTTGCAGTAAGCATTTTACTTCAATTAATAGTTTTTAACAAGCTATAGTAAAGTCATTCTTTGTCCTTACAAATTTATTTTCTAACTGAAACTATATATAAAATCTTAGTTTTTATATATATATTACAAAAAATTAATGAGTTCCCAAACCAATTTAATATTATTATAACACATGGTTAGGTGATAGTATTAAAAAGAGATTAATTAATTTTTTTTATTGACATCTAACATCTTCCATGAATATTAAAGTTACAAATTATTTAAAGTTAGTAATTGAATCTTTATTTTGAAACTTACATAATAAATTTATAATATTAGAAAACATCTAAAAAGATTTTTATTGCTAGAGACAAGGCTACTAGGGTTATTATTATTAGATCACAGGCAAGTGTGGCTCAAAAAAAATTTAGCTTTTAGATAAAATAACATTGGCAATCCCTAAAGATATGAAATGACTTTAACTTATGTAAGTTATAAAAAAATCTTTATGTATTTGTGAACTACTTAACAGGTCTTTTTTTAAAACCTTAAAATTATCAATGGCAAATAAGCTAACTTTACAATTTATATAAGATATCAATTTAACAAAGATGAATTTTAATGCTTTGATTGTAAATTGCTCAATAAGAATCAATCTATAATACTTTTTTAAGATCTAGATGTAAGCTTTATATCTAAATTAAAAAGTACTGATATGAGTAAATACGTGGCTCAAATGGTGCAAAATAGAATTTTAGGTCCTTATTTACTTTGCTATGCAAATAATGTTGCTAAGTTTTAGTTTTATTAACTTAAAGCTTTTTTATATCTTAGTAAATAACTATTTAAAATTACAAAAAATTGTAAAAAATTATTTAGTTACGTAAACTTTTTTTTTTGAATTTATAAAAGAGAATTAAAATGCTAGATATCTTAGATAAACAAAATCTATATTGTATAATATTTTTATAAATTTAGAAAATTTTGAAAAAAATAAGAAAAATCTTAAATTTAAACTAAACTAGCTTTTCTAAATCATCCCTAAAAGTGTAACTTTTTAAAAGCAATACATCTTACTATATAACAACTTTTTGCAAATTAAGAAAGTTTTTAAAAAAAAACCAAAAAATAAAATAATTCTTTTGCCAATAAAAGTTATTGTGCCTTACATAATAGCTTTATTTCTTGTATCCTAAAAGCAGAAATTCTAAGTTTTAGCATTTTTTGTAGAGATAAATAGATTGTTAAGGAAAGCTTTAGTTATACATAATTCTTTATGAAAAAATATTGCTTATAAACTGTCTTCTCTTGGCATCTAAATTTAGTTTATAAAAATGTGTATTAACTATACTTGGCAGATAATAAGTTAGTTCTGCATAAGATTTAGTTTACTTCTTAAAACTTTAAACTTACAAATATTGGTCTTAATCTTTTGTTGCTGGCTTGGTACCGCTAAGCTCTAGACTATAGCTTACAAAGAAGTCAATATAATTTTTTTTTATCAAACAAGCTTCCAGCAATGCTAGCTAATTGACAAGAAACCAATTTTTTTTTATAATGCAGTTGTTCAAGTGTTATATAATTTATTTAAAAAAAACAGATTAATTTAAAGATACATCTCTGAGGATGAGTTAAATCTCTTTAAAGGTGAGCCTGGCTTGCTTAATAAAAAGCTTGTTGCAAAAATTAGACAGTTGGCTAAAACCAGTAAGTGTTTGTGAGGTTTTTAGTATAAAAAAGGTTATAATCAAGTGGCAAGGATTCAAACATCAATGACAAAAAATTGTTTTAGAAATAACATTTAAGTGGTATTTACTTGTGGCTAAAAAGAATGTACTTTAATTTTTTTTGTTAGATAAAAAGCTTAATAAAAGTACCTTGATGTAAATTAAGTTTGTAAAATTTAAATTAGTCAGGCTACTGGTTGCATATGTACTTGATTAAATACTAGTTGTTTAATTGGCTTTAAGCAAAATCCTTTACATTAAAACTATATAATATATATTTCAATTTGTAAGTTTGTTTAAGTATTAAGATACTGATTGAAGCTTTTTAAACTTCTATTAATTTAATATAACATGTTTTTTATAATTAACTAAATAAATGTCACTTCTAAGTTTATATTATATGCTTTAACTTACTCTTTACTTTTTTAAATAAGCTTTCTAAAGTTTTATTTATTCAATTATTACATAAGTCTTATATTAATATCTTATTTAATGTTTTAAATCTAATGATTAGTTTACTAGAAAGAACTGTAAATCTTGTTGTTCTCAATCATTGATATCATATAAGTTTGTTTGTAAAAAAAGTAGCTTATGTAATAATAAGTGACAGCATATCATTTATGTTTATTCTGATTGTACGGCTTGTTAGTTAACAATTTTATATTATAATGTTCTTATAAAGCTTTACAATTCTATGATAGTCAAATATAATATAAAAGCAAGTTATCTATATAATATAAAGTAGTTAATCTAGGCAAAAAATTAACCTTATAAATAATTGCATTATATATGTTCTAAAATTAAAATGCAACCATGCTAATGTATAACTTTAATTTCTTAAATAAAAGTTTAGGTTCCATATCCCAGGTCCTTTATAGATTAAGCTTTACCCACTTGGTACTATAAAATATTGCTACTATAATATTATTTTACAACATTAATGCTAGGTAATATTAGTCCATCTATATTTCTAAAACATTGTGCTAGGAAAACTTATAATTTGAATTAAAGTTTAGTAATAGGTCTACTTAAACTTCTTATTGGCAGACCAGTTAAAAGTTTAAGTACTTATCAACATTAATTTAAGCTTAAAAGAATTGATTTATAATTTTGTTTATTTTTCTAGTAAGCCTTTGTTTTTTTTGATTAATTAAGCAAGTTTTTTATATTTTAACTATATTAAAATCTCACAAAGACAGTTTTTTTGTAAGCTTTTTTATATATTTAATCTTTTTATAAATGGTATTTACATAGATTTTTCCTAGAAAAGTACTAAAAATTGATATCTTGTCAGACCATTTTCTTTATGTAAACTATTAGTTCATGTAGTCTATTGGCTTTAAAGATCAGAGATAGACAGTAAAGTAATTTGGATAGTCTTTCTGCATCATTATGCTTGTATTTTGTTTATTGAAGAATTTAGTAACCATAATCTTATAGCTTTAAATAACAAAAACAACTATAAAATTTTAAAACTTTGGGTTTTTAGGTTATTTTTAAAGCGTATACAGTAACTACAATAAGCCTAGTTAAGCTGATAATAATTAAAACTTCTAGTAGAAATATTGACTGCTAAGCACTAAGCTTAATACAATTTAATTCCTTTTTGCCATTTTCTCTTATAAAAATGCTATTAATGTTTTTACCTTGATTATCAATAAGAGCAATAAGAAGTTTGTAAAATAAAAAACATCATGTTAAACAAATAAAAATTACTATTAAAAATTTTATATCTTATCTACTGGTGCCCTTGTTTAGTTTTTTTCTAGTGTCTTAGGAAAAATAGTGCACTTTTATTTCCATCTGAAGTGTTGTTTTTATTAGGTTAAACAGAGTTTTGGTCAGCTTTTCTAAATTAAATAAATTAAATATTCTTTTTTTCTATAAAACTTTAACATGTTTCTAAATCTAATTATGTGCATTTTATATTAGAAAAATTTCTTGTCCTTTTATTTTTTCAATCTAATTATCTATAAACCAAAGAACTATAATTTATTAAAAAAGCAATATCTCTTAGCTTCTAGCTAAAAAATATATATGCTTAATGACTAATAAACTTACTATATGAATATAATTGTTCACTAAGTGTCTTGTGTAAAGATTTAGTGTTGTCTAGATTTCTTAGTACTTATGACAAAACTTAGCTATAAGATAAAATATATATTTTATTTTAAAAGTTAACGGCATTACAAAGTCCTTGTGGCATTTTTGTAGGTTAAAAGCTTTAAAAAGTTATAGTTATAGCTTTTTGCTGATTTTCCTAAGGCAAGTCAAATTGCTATTAGCCACTTTTTAAGTCTATTGCACTAAGTAACAATAATTTTTTTAACCTATCTAGGATATCAGATACACTTGGAAAAGAATATTTTTCTTTTTGTTTACTTAAGAATTTGACAATAATAACTTACAAATTAGGTATTTTAATCTTTTTTTAGACTTTGAGTATTATAGAAACAAAAAAATTGTAAATAAAAATAGCATTTAAAGCTTTAGTTTTTTCAATAATAACTTTTATATCACCAGATCTGGATCTGCATATAAGATTATTTAAAATAGATTTATTATTTTAGAGTTAAAGTTTTAAATATTCTATCTAGCAAGATTAAGATCATGTTCATTTTTAGAGAAATTACATCCTCTATATATATATGGCTTTGTCTAAATCTTTAGATCTCTCAATCTTTGATCTTGTTATAATATAAAAACTTGACTGTAAAAATAGTCTGCTAATCCCATGTTGGCAAATAATCACAAAATAATGTCTCTGACATTTAATCATTTAAAAAATAAGTTAACTTTAAAATTTATTTTTACCATACATTAAGGTCTTACAATGTAGCTGCCAAGTATATATTTTAGTATATGTTATTGTAAAATAAACTTAAAGCAGTCTATATTTTTTTATATACATAAAGCTTCCTAGGTATCAATTTTAAAAATGATTACTTAAGGATAATACATTAGATACAAACCTTAATAATGTAAAAAATTTATTCTTTTTTTTTAGTCTTAATAGTATTCCTCTTTTAGAGGGATAGACAAAATGAAAATGGTTTAGAATTTAAAGCTGCTTGTTTATATAGATAATTTTTTAGAAATTTAATTAAAAAGGATACTTTTTATTTCAAAAATATAGTATCATTCATAAATACAGTGTTTTCTCTAATTTTATTTATTTTAACTAAAAGTTGTAGGTGGCTTTGTTTTGAGAAAAATCTTTAAATATCAATTATAACTATTAATGCCTAGTAGTAAGGCAGGGGAACAAGTTTGCATAACCTTTATCTGAAGAGGGAGATCACTATGAGCCCCTAGATCATTAGTAGTATTTAGTTCAGGCTTACTAAACTTCTTAGACTATTCTATATTGGTTGCAATTTTGATCTTTCTCATCAGTTTCGTAGAGAATATTCTTAGGTTATTAAAATTTATTATCAAATTACTTTAACATAATTAACTGAAATTTTTTTAAAACAAGTATAGTCAAGTTTTTTCAATAAAAGACTCCTAGAGCCTCAGTATCATTTATAAACTTGAGTTTCTAGCAATTGTGGTAGATATTCTAGTGATCTTTATATAAAAATCTCTTTTATTATATAAAAAAATAAGCTAAAAAAAGTACTTAATGTCTCTGTTTTATCAACTGTTTTGCTTAAGGTTTTTTTAGATGTTTTAGCCTCTAATGACTATTCAACAGAGAGTTTTTATCAGTATCTAGTCATATCAAGTACCTTTTGTATATAGAGTTGATTGATAATTTAGTCATCAAATATAGCTTTTATAGTTAATAAAGCTAGTTTTTAAAATTATGAACTAAATTTTTTTTACTACTAATAATGTTGCTAGTCGTTAAAAAAAAGAAGGTTTGGCAATTAGTAATTTTCTTATATACTGTCAAAGCTTCTTCCCTGTTAACAAGCTTAATAAAATTTGTTTTTTTTTGTTTTTAACCCTGCAGTCAGCATTTTTGTAGATCTATCAATGGCAGATTTTACTTTTTCTAACTTAGAAGCCATGTTTTGATTTGCCATTGTTGCATAAGTGTTGTAAAAACTAAATTTAAAACTATTATATAGATAAGTTTATATTATGCTAATTAAACTTTGTTTCTTACAAAAATTTACCTTTTTGTTTTTTACATCAGAAAAATTTTAAATCATTTTTTTTATTGTTATAGATGATCAATTTAGATATTGTTGTCATCTAAACTGGTACTAATTTATATCTAAATGATAATAGCATAAAATTTAAAAGCCTTACATGCTGATTGCTAGATAGCCTTAGACTTTATAGTTGCTGAGCCATGTGGAGTCATTGTTTGGCAAAGGTCTCAATGGTTTTCTGTTTAATACTTAAATCTGAGAAAACAGGGTTTTCTAGCATCTCTGTAGTTTTGTAAAAGCATATTGTTTAGTACTAAATTTATTACCTTTTCATACTTTTGCTAATTATTTTTTACATTAAAATAAAATTTTTCTAGTTTAAATGTTTTTAAGTTTTTGTAAAGACAATTTTTTTAGTCAGCTTTCTTTATTCCTTAAGGCCATTTTAAATGATATGAGTGCTAAAAAAAAATATAGTTTATCTTTAGGCAATCACTCTGTTTGAATCTTTACAATCTGATGAGGTTAATTCTTATATTATATTTAATTTTAGTTCTAAAAGCTGAACTATTCAATAAAAGCTTTTTTTATCTAAAATATCTATATACTAAGTAGGAGCCTATGTCATTTTAGTTTTTTTTCCTCTAAAATTTTTAAAAAGCTTTTTATAAAAAAAAAATTGTGTTTCAGATATTTTTATGCTTGTTTTAACAAAATTTAAGTTTTGTTTAATTACAGTTTTGAATTTAAAAAACTATCACTTTTTTTCTCATACTTTACTTCTCTCTCCTGTTAAACCTTATTTTATATAGCCAGCTAATTTTGTTGTATTAGACTTTTTTTGTAAGACTTTTGCTTGATTTAATAGTTCAAAATATAAAATCAATCCTTAATTTTTAAAACTGCTTGTGGTTTAAGAGTTTTTATAAGAGATTTAATAAAATTATTTAGTACAAATTTTTGAGCCCTAGACTTTTTTTTTGCATAAAAAACTGCAAAGTAGTGTTCAGAAAAAATTTTAAAACCTAATAATCCGGCCTTTTAGCTGGTAGATCTAATTTTAAAAAATTATAAGTACCCTTTTAATTAAATAATTGTTAGTTTGTTTTATTAAACATAAATAACCATCTCCAGTAAGTCTACTAAAAACTATCTTTTATTTTTAACTAGCTTGTCTAATTTATCATTTAATTTAGAAAAACGAAGCTACTTTTATGCTAATCTACATATTTTATTTAAATTACTTGTTTAATAGAACAATAGAAAATATAATTTATAAATACTTAAACAAAAAAAATTGGTCTTATAATGAGCTTTTATACAATATAGTAATATTATCATTGGCTGGTTTATCCCTAAAGTAAGTTTGTCTAGGTTGGCATATCTAGTTTTAGACTATGGACAGGTCATTTTGTACTACCAACTGCTTCCCTAGATTGTTTTTAATTTTGCCTTTTATCTAGCAAAAGTTAAAGCTAAAAGGGACAACCCAATATTAAAGAAAATTGCTCTTTTTTATAAAGTTTATAATATTTAGCATCTTAGCTTAAAATTTCTACTATAAGAAAGCAATAATTTTCGTAAACATAAAGACTAAATGTTTTTAAGATCTTTTCAAGTAGTGCATAGATAGATTATGTAAATTGGTTAAATAAATATACTTTTTTACATCTAAGGTAAAATATTTGCTTTGTAAAAAAAAAATGTTTTTTGTAAAATTACTAGATTAAGTACATTAGGAGGAAATTTTTTAATTAGTAGTTTATGGTCTGTAGGAGATCAAAAAAATTTAAATTTAGTTGGCAATTAGAAAATCAAACAAATTTTAATGATAGTTGAATATTAGAGCAAATTATTTATCTAAAAGACGTTTCTATTAGCTGCCTTTTTTACATTTTATCTTGAAATTTGTTGATCTTAAAATAAAAAAAAATAAAAAAAAACCACTGTTTAAATAACTAAGTTAAATTGTTAAAGACTGTTTTTCTAGATTAAAAAAGATAACAATGTAAAAAATAGTATTAAAGTTTTTTTTTACAATTGTAGTATACTATTATAGATAGTTATATTCTTATATACACTATTGTGTTTTAATGTAAAGATTAAAACAGAAATTCTTTTTTGTATAGTAAAAATATTTGTTATATTAGAAATTAATTTGTAGCAAAATGCCTTTTTATAGTAGATCTAAAAAGTAAAAACCTTTCCTTAGAAAACCTGATTATAGTTTTTTAATATAGCATGTTAGTATCCTAAAATATTTTTTTTTTAAGATAAACTATATAAAAATTAGGAAAACCTTATGACAAAAGGTAAATTTATTATTAGCTGAGATTGCATTATACTGTATTTTAAAGTTTAATTAAAATTTTGCTAATAATAACAAATTAAAGACAAATATTTACTTTATATAAAGATTTAACTTTACAAATCTAAGGGATATAAAAGCGGAATTTACTAAATAGAAATTTAAATGTGACATTAGCACAGTTACTTAATTATATTATACTGCTCATAAGCCAAAATTTATTAATTTACAATAGTTTAAATAACAGAAAGTCAAAATTATATGCTTACTGCTCAGTGAGAATACAAAAGTATATAATTTACCACCGTTCAGTGATAATGACTAAAAGAATAATTAAATTAATATCTGAAGTTTATTACCATATTTAAAATTTCTACCTTTAAGGTAATATTATAAACTAAAATTTTAATGTATTTTTGTTTGAAAAGCAATACTTTAAGCTTATACTTGTTATATTTTACAATTGGCAAAAAACAAAGTGGTTAATTTTTAATGCCTAACATACAAGCATAAACAAGGTCTAAAGAACTACCTTATTCTATAACAAATCAGTATAAAAAGATTATATTAGCTTTGTATAAACTCAAATATAATTATATGTGTGGCTATCATCATTACTAAGAGTAGCTAAATAACAAAATTAAATGATATTTATTCGTTTTTATTTAAGACACAATTTTTCTATAGAGTATTGTTTATAATAACTTTTTAGCTTTTGTGTTATATTAGCTTAAACGGTTAAATGTAACTAGAAAAAGGTAAAATTATTTATATAAAGAGGCATAAAGATTTTTAATAAAAAAATTCATTAATGAGACTAGTCTAATAAAGTCTTAATAAGATTTAATAAGAAATTGAGAAAGTAAATATACTTACAATAGATTATATAAGATTTTTAATAAGCAATTGTAATTTAAGTAAATAAAAAAATTACTGCAGGTACAGTACAATTAAAATTACTATTATTTTTTAGCAAAATCTTAATTTTTCTTATATTTTTTAGTAGTTTTTATATAAATTCTTTAATTTTAGTCCAATTAAAGCTCTTAATTTATAAATAATTTATTTATAGATAATTAATTTAAGTATAAAGTGTCTATTTTAGCTTTTTATATAGATTTTTTGTTCTTAAAGTGATCTAGAAGTATTTTATAACTGCTTTTAGTAAAATAATTTAAATAGAAAAAACTGCTAAAAAACACATATAGATTTACATATAGTGGGGTATCATTAGATTTTTTACAAAAAAGCATTAACTTAGATAAATTATCTAAGTAAGTTATGTAAATAAAACCCATATATAGTGGTTTTTGCTTTTTATTTTATAATGTTCAAGCAACTTATTAATAACTATCTCAATATAGAGTCTAAGGTCTATGGCAAGAGACAGCAAGTATGTTGTACTTAGTCAATTATACATATAATTAATCTTATAGATTTATAGATTGTTAAGCTTATTTAAAAATAAATAGTATTTGCTAGCTTTAAATTTTATACTACCCTTCATTTTAAGTTTTAACTTTTTTTATATTACATTCATATTGCTAAGAAGCTGGACGACTTTTTTCACTATATAACAAATTTAGGCCATAAGTTGTTGCATTAAATCATAATCTTTTTTGTGCCAAGTAAATTGTTGCTATATAAATTAAACTTAATACTAAGTGTTATAACAAAATAAGGTTTGATTATAAAATTATAAGTAAGTTTGTTTATTCTTGGTAAAACAAACTCTAAACAGCTTTTATTAAAACTTAAAATTTTTTTAGATTTTTAGATTACTGATGGAAATTGTTTATATAGCATACTATAGGTCATTATGTGATTTCAGAGTCTGATATATACAAACTTAGTTCTAAACAAGATCAGTGCCTTTACTTTAGCTAAGAGCATTTTACCTTTTATAGTATTAATATTCATTTTGTTTATGGTCTTATTAAATAATTAATGATATAAGTAAATTCAGTTAAATAACAATCAATTTCTTTTTAACTTTTATTTAAGCAGAAACAGTTTGTAAAGATGTAGTATCTTTGACCTAAATCTAAAGACATATATGCAGATAGCCAAATAGATGCTTTTTTTGCTATTGTAAAGCCTTTTTAAATTTTTCAATTTGAAAGTGATGGCATTTAGTTATAATAAAAATGGAAGATTAAAATTACTTATAAAAAAAGTAAAGTTTGTTTGTATATTAGCTATAAACTCTAAATTTTGTTATTTCTTACAAGTAATATAAAACTGTAACACAGGGAATCATAGAAATTTTTGCACTCATAAGAGGTTAATAACGCTTTTTATTTGGTTTAAAATTGATTACACTATTTAGCAAAAGCACTTTATCTACAAGCTTAAATTTTAAAAATTAAGATTAATATTTGTGTTACTAAAATAACACTCATTATTAACTGTAGAAAAAGTTTATCTTTAATATTTTTCTAAAATAATAGAATTTTGATATAAGTCATTACAACTAGGTAGGTCTGTTCTATAACAGCTATAAAATAAATTTAGTATAAAAACAATCACAGTTTTTTGTATCAAAGTTTATTAAAAGATTTTTTATTATAAATATTTGACTAAAACAGCTTAATTGGCCTTTAAGCTGTATTGTATGGTACCATTATAATAAGGTAGCTGAAGTTTGATAAAACTCTGATAGGTTGTTGTAAGTTTATTATCATATGATATAGAAGCTACTTATATCTGCATAACAAATGCTTGTAACACAAGAATAAAAAGTTTATTACTTTTTAAAATCTTTAATCAGTAAAAAAATTAAAAATTATATATGATTTAAAATAAGTTAGTTGTGTTATATTTGTAATTTGTTTAAGGTGTTTTAGGAGAGTTTTACATATAAAAAACTCTTAATTGATTTTATTTAGAGTTAAATATAGATCTATGATTATTTCTTTTTATAGAAACTTTCTGGTGATCTAAAATTATGATTTATAAAGGTGGCAAATTGTATAATTTGCAAGCCATAAACTTAAATTCTGCATTATGCTGAGCTTATAAATTTTAAAAAGTTTTCGCATCTATAGCTATAGATAAAAAGTATTTAAAACTGTTGTGCCATTAGTAGTTAGCTAATTAAAGCCAGCTGTATATTTATAGTTTTTGAACTAAATAATGCCTTTAAATTTGCTAAGATATGTCCTGCTCTTGTGTTAAGTATTATTAAATATAGGTCACTTTAGATCTTTAATAGTAAAACAAAGTATATTTAGCTTATATTTGCAAAAGCTTTTAGGAAACAGAATAAGGATTTAAAATGTTTGTCTTAGCAAATCTGGGCAAAGTAGTTGTGTTTTAGTTAAGGACTTCTAGACCTAAAGAGAAAGTATCACCAAGAAAAAAAAAATTAGCCATAAGTGCTCGTTGTAATGTCTTGACTATACTGACTTTATATAATTTAAAAGTATCAACACTGTCTATTTACTAATTTAAAAGGACATAATAACTATTTATATATAAATACTGTTTTCTATATGTGCAATATCTTTGTTTTATTATTAAAATGCTAGCTGGATTATAATTTTTCTAAATTATAACAACTCTTATCACCAAATTTATGATTAAATTATATTTTTATATAATTTTATCTTACATTAAAATTAAATAAAAAAGCAAGTTTCTCCTAAACAAGTTTGAGTTATAAAGGGTTACATTAGAAATATACTTTGCTTAAAAATTTTAGAGTAAGTTAAAAAATCTTATATTTAGATATATGGAGCAACTACTATGATATATTTTAAATTTAATATAAAAAAAAATCAAGTCTATCTTTTTGAAAATTGCTAAGCCATATAGCCTATTTTTGACCTCTTTTGTTATGTTTTTATATAAAATTTGCTTTTGAGCTATGCTTTAAATGTTTTGGCTTAAATACAGGGGAAACAGGGTGTAAAATATGAGATATTTAAAGGTCATAAAGCTAAATTAGATGAGCTAAATTACCAAAAAAAGTAATAGCTGCTTTGTCTAGAATTTAAAGTTGCTAGTGATGCATCTGTTTTACTAGTATTTTGTTTAATATTTTAACATAAATAATACACATATTTTAAGATTTACATTAAACATGTTTCTTTCAATTGTTTAACAATAGGCGCCTTGTCATATATCTAATCTTCAGATGGCGTGCTGCAAGATTTTAAGTAAATAAAGAATCAAAAATAAGGCTTATTTGGCTTAATATTAATAATAAATTTATAAAATAGTTTCTATGCTGCATTACCTAGGATAATGACTAGAAGTTGCAATGCTTTATATGGTTTTGCAATTCATTACTTGAAATAATCTATCAGCAATTTTCTGCATAGTGTATTGTTATTTTTATCATTCTTTTAGTTATTTTGGCTTTAAAGTGTTGTTACCAGTTTTATAGTAACTTTTTTTTGTAAATATTAATACAAGAATAATATTACCTTAGTTCTATATATAACTATCTGCCACAAACCTATAAATCTGATAACATTTTATTATATTACCACAAATTAAAAAAATAAAGATACTCAAAGTCTATTTGTAGAAAATCATAAGTATATACTGATTTCTATAGATTATAAGCAGCTTATAAAAGTATTATTATACTTAAAGCTAAACTAAATTCTGTGTACAACTTTATTGTAGCATACAAAATTATTTGTTAGCTGAGGCTAAAAGAGAAAATAATTAAAAAGTGACAAAATGTTGAAAAAGATTGTAACCATATAGCATATGCTCAGGCACTAAAACATTCGTTTTAAAGCAAAATATTTGATGAATATGTTAAATATTATATTCTAATAATCTTTTAAAGAAAGCATACAATAATAAAGTTTTTTTAATTCATAAAACACAAATTATTACAAAATTTTCTAAAATTAGTATAAGCTATACTTTTATCTAATTATATTTATCTTATTTTTTAAATTTTTAATCATTCTTAATTAATTAAACTTATAAAAATGATTTTGAGATACTAAGTTCCAGCCCCACTAAAGTTTTTAGAACTAAACCTGTAATGAAAGCTGTCAGTTATAGCGTGTTAATGTATTTAGTTAGTAATATGGATCATAATTATTAAGCTTCCTTAAATGATAAATTTGACTATTTAGTAAAATTGTTTAAGGTTGGACTGTATTTAGAAATATAGCAAATCTTAGATCTAAAAAAAAACTAGGCTTCATCTGTAAATCAAATTTATGTTTTAGTTTTTTGAGCTAAATCTAATTATAAAATGAATAATTATATTATTGTATTAAAATTTTTAAGCAGAAAGAGGAAAAAAAATTTAAAATTATATAGAGAGGACTCACTAAAAGCTACAAAAAAAATTAGATAAGAAAAAATTTATAATTTGCATGTTTGATTATATATACTATACAAATGATTTACATTATATTGTTTTTATATAGTTATTTAAAATAGAGTCAATTTACCATAATACTTTGCAGTGAAAACAATTAAATTTTCTTATTTAAATTGCATATGGAACAGATGCTAATAGGTTAAATTTACAGTTTTTTTTTCAAAAAAAATGTAATCTTTACAAATACCCTGCTGTTAAATGCTATATTATAAAAAACTGGTTTTGGCCCTAAAAAATTAGTTTTCTACACAGATCGTAAAAACTGACCAATTTTTTCAAAATTAGCACTATGCCAAGCACAATCATGTTTTATGTACTTAAGGTCATCTTAAAATTTGATCTATATCAAATACTTATGCTTTGATAAATTCTAAAAAAATTATATAAAACAAATGATATACTGTTTGTGCAAGAGCATAAAAGGTTACAAAGATTTAAACTTATTATTTGATTTTAAACTACTTATCTTAATTTTTATTTTATAATGATGATGAGTTTTATTTTCTATACAAAAAGAGTTAATCTAGGTTTATGTCTATTTAGTAAGTCATATCTGATCAAAAATTAGCTAAGTTTATTCAATTAAACTGTATATAAAAAAATTAAGCCTTTTTAACATTTATTGATATATAGCTATCTTAATCTATTAGAGCTTGTCATAGCTATTAAGAAATTAATAATACAACCTGCTACCTCTATATATATAGTACTATATAATTGCAGAAAGACGCTTAATATAGGTAACAATTTTAGTTAGAACATTTTAAGCTACTCACAATTATTTAAAGAGAAATAAAACTTATATCAGAGGACTAAAGCAAGGTAATTGAGGTTTTATAAGAGTCTTATTATTAAAAAAAAGATCAAAACTGCTACTTATAAATATGAGAAACACATTGGTAATTATATATAAGATTAAAGTGTATTTAAAAAAACTTAAATAAAATAATTGATCTTTTGTTATAAAGTCTTTCAATAATTTACCAAAACTGAAGTGACAATACTAATATGCTTTTTATTTATTACTTAGCAGAATTTGTAGTTTTGATAAAAGCATTATTAGATACTAAAAAATATGATACTTTAAAACTATATCAAACTAGAAAAAAAAATTTAAATTTTCTAATTTTTTAAGAAAGCAAAATAGCATTCTTTGTTAAAAATCCCAAAAATTTGTTTTATTTAGCTTTTATACTTTTTTTAGCTTTTAAGATATGCTTTACTTTTTTTTAATCTAAATAAAAAAAATTATAGTTTATTATCATATAAGTACCTAATTTGTTCCAAAATTGAAAACAAATTAAAAAAAGCAAAAATCTTATAGTAATATATTTTTTATTATAAAAACTTATTATAAAAAATGCGCTATTAGTCTTAAATTGACTTAAGAAATTTTTGATTAATCTACACAAATTAATTATAATTATTTTACTTTTCCTATAAAGTTAGGTCAACACTGATTTACTAATTTAAACAATCTAGATATAATTTATTTTGTTATCAGGTTTTAGATAATTTAATACTTTTATAGTTTAACTATAAAAACTAATTTATTGTGTGTTATAGAAAAAAAATTGATACTTTTTTTTTTACTTATATCTAAGTAAAGTCTTTAGCAATATAGAGACTATAATATAATAAAAAGATGTCTAATGTTGACAGTAGAATGTAATGTATTAAATACATACAAGTTTTGACTATTTAAACTGAAATAAGCCTTAGTTATTTATAATTTTAAATTATAAAAAGCCTTTTAATTAATTTAAGTTTATGATATATATATCTCTGATATAGGTTATATAAAAAAATAAAGAAATTGTTATAATTTTATAGAGATTATCTAGTATACTCAATATAAGAAAATTATTTATAATTAAACTGCTTAAATTTTAAGTGTTAATTAGATTGTTAACAATTGAGGCTAAACTACATATATAAAAATCTCAAAGCATATATATTTAAGTTGTTTGCAAAATACTAGCCGTTGAGTTGTATACTAGTAAATTTACAGTATTAGTGACTAGTTTTATTTTATTTGTGATAAATTTTTCTTAGGTAACAGCCAAAAACTTTAGTTACCTGAAAATTAAGTTTTTATAGCTCACTTGTTTTTAGCAAGTAAACTTCTAAATATATAATACTAAGCTATAATCCTAAATAAAACATGTTTGGCATTCAAAAATTTATTATATGCATATTTTAGTATATTTGCATTTTTACTAGTATCAATTGAGACTTTCTAGTTTTTTATACTCATCAAGATGCATTTTTATTTTGTAAAAAAAAAATTTAACAATAAACAAATACAACTTAGATAAATTTGAGGCTATATAACAGTTTCTTAAATAGCTAAATAGTACTAAGAGTACAAAACAACTTGAATTTACAAGTTTTAATTTACTAGTCTTATATACTATCAAAAAGTATTTTTAAGTATTTGACTTAATAAAAAGATTTCTTTATTGTAAGATTACATAAAATTTTGTAATGCAGCTATGTAAGTGTAGGTACCCTCAAGTGCAATTTTTTATGTGTTATTCAAAAATATTCTAGAATTTCACTTTTACTTTCTCAAGAAGCAACCTTTAAAATTATACAGTTTAAAAAATCTGTCTATTAGATAATTTTTTACTGATCATTTAGTGGATTAAATTTTATTAAAGAGTTAAATTATCTTAATGTACTATATGTCCTATCATCTTTTAACTACTCTTTTTTTACTTACCCTTAAATACCTTTAACAAAATTTTATTTTTTTAATAGGAACATACAAATTAATGTTGCGAAAATATTAACCTTAGCACCTCATAAAAAATGTTAATACTTTTGCTATGTTCCAAACTTATATATTTTTCAGAGAAAAAAAATTACAAAAAATCTTTACAATTATAAAAAATTATAAAGTAATAGTTAAAGTGTTTAATGATCCTACTTAGTTTTTTACTTAGCTTAAGTCAGTAATTTTGCTCATATTAGAGAGAGGTAGTTAAGAAATGATTTTAGTTATCAAATCTTTATTATTTAAAAAGTTTTTTTGTATTTATAGTGTAGCTTTACCAACTAAAATTGATAGTTGCATCTTAAGAAAGCAAATAAACTAGCTTATTTATATTTAACTTACTTAGAAATTTAATATACTTCTGCTTGTCTTAAAGGTACATAATGATTATGCAGCTTTGCGTATATGTGTTTTATCTTTTTTCAATAAGATAATTTTAGTAAGTTAGCAGGAAGACATAGATAAATTAAAAGTGGTTATAATTTGCACACATATAAGAAGTTTTAATAGAAAAGTTTAGCCCAAAATTTAAATTTAAACTAAATAATATACATTTTATACAGCAGCGAATTTGCTAGCTATTAAACAGATAATAATTACTTTATATCAATTCATTATTAACTTATTTTCTGTATTACAACAAGCTAACTGTTGAGTTTTATCATTATGCACTTTTGTGCAATAATTAATTGCATTTTACATAAATGATAGAGATAATAGTAGTAATAAGACTTACATTGTGCCTTTTTATAAAAGGCCTAATTATTAACTGCTAATTGTTTCCTTTTAGACTTAAGTATCTCAGAGGCCTATCAGGTAGGTAGGAATAGACAAATTTTTAAAAAGTGTCTGTTCTGGGTTTTAAAAAAACAGTTATTAATCCTAGATGAATTGCAGATTTTTATTATAGATACAAGCTTTAACTTAAAAAATGTTTAATTACAAAACTATTTAAATGTTAAAAATTTCGTTATCTAACATATTATAAAAGCTATTATAATAAAAGTTGAGTTTTTTGATTACAAAAAAAACAACTACAAGGCATTTGGAGGTGCTGCTTTGCAACTAGAGAAGGAGCCATAATAACATTTTGCAAAATTTAGTACAAAACTTTACATATGATATAAAAAATTATATTCATTTTTAAATTTTTTTTTATAAAAAAGCATTATTAACCTGCCAGCTCAACTATAATTATAATTTGACATAATAAAATCTATTTACTAAAAATCTATATTAAACAGCCAGACTATGTTCATTGCCTTCTGTTGTGCTTTATTTTATTTACTATATTGATAAACAGACTTGAGTTTAAAAAAAATATTTATTATATCTTATACAAACTTAGTTTAATTTAAATAATTATTAAAGCTAAAGAGTACAATAGTGGAATGAAATATATTACATTTTATGTAAGGAGTTAATATGGTGTAAAGCCATCTAAAGAAGATTTTATAAGCTTAAGACAGATTTAAATTAAGTTATTAAAATATTTTCTAAGCTAATTATACTTAAATTTTAATTTAAGTTTATAACTTGAATTAATTTGACTATTAATCTCAAAAAGGTATAAATAACCAACAAAATTTCATTATCAACGATAAAATTTGTTAGCTTGCTGATATTATGTACCATTGTTAGTTGTATGAGACCCTAAATATCTATATTGGTAAAGTATCTTTAAAAAACTATATAGTTTTTATTATATACTAGGTTTCAATAACCTAAATTTTAAAATCACTTAAAAATAGTTTACTGCTAATATTATACTTTTTAACTTCTATATACATAACAAGTGAACTTAATTAAATGGTATTTTAAGCAAATTAGAGTTGCATAGTATCAATTACTTGCAAAGTTTATGTAATTGTTTTCGAAAAAAAAACTGTAATATATCAGTAAACTTTTCTAAACACAATAAAATCTATCTTTATTTATACTTTATTTCTTAAATTTGCTACATGGCTTACTTAACAATGACATTGAATAAATTTTTATTTTAAATAGTTTTACAAAGAACTTTTCAGTTTCTTTATTTTTTTTTATTATAAGCTATCTAATAGTTAAAGTTTTTTTTTAAGAAAAGTTGCCAAGATTACATGTTAATTATTTTAATTTTATATGTTTTATTACTGTGCTGTATGAGGTCATGGATGATTTTATTTTTTTATATTATACCTGCAAAAACTGGAAGGTAAGATAATTTATTAGCTTTACATGTTTATTGAAAGCTCTAATTTTATATTGTTAAAAAGCATTCAAGCAATTATCTATAAAAGTATTCTCTTGGACTTTCTTAAGTTTCTATAAAATTTTTGTAAAAATATGTAAAAATCAGCTTTTATATTATCTATCATAAAGATATAATCAATTTATATTACACAGGTCTATCATGTTAAGCATTCTCTATAAAATTTTTATATAGAAAGGTTATTTTTTGTTTATATAATGCAGAAGCAATCATAAATAGATTGCTTTCTTGTTGTCACCAATCTCTAAGATAACAATTCACCATTGGTAATCAGTCTGGCATCAGTTTGCACTATAAAAGTGCTAAATAGAATAGATAATAAGTAGTTAGTTAATATATAAAAGTTTTAAATAAAATCTTTAAAGCTTTCTTTAAATCTACAGTTTACCTAGAAACTTCGTACTTTTCTTTTTAAGTAAAAAAAAGTTTATAATCAGCTGCATTTATGAAAATTAAGCAATTCTTTTTAATTTTTATAGAAAAGTTAAAGTTTTAAAATCTATTTGCATATTTTAGAAGAAAGTTTTATAACTAAGATTTTCTTATTCACTGAAAACGTAAGCTAGTTTATTTTTTTGTAACTAAAATCCTGCTTTAATATTTTAATTTTATGTTAGCCATTTCTTTTATAAAAAAAAATTAAGATTATTCAGGATTATAAAAGTGTTTCTGAGATTACATAACTACAATACACATTAACATTTTTACTTAACATAATTAAGTCTAAATGAAACTGAAAAGTTACCAAGGTATCACACAAGCTTCATGGCATACATTGTATAATATTTCTTATTAAAGCAAGTAACACCTAGCTTTATTCTTTTAGTTATAATCTGCCATTAGCCTAATAAAAAAGATTTTCAATAAAAACTTTTTTTACCCATAAGCTGGTTTTAAATTAAAAAAAATGGTAGTTTTTAAGTGTAAATTAATATTAAAAGATAATTTGACCCAATTGGAGCCATTTCAATAAATCTTATAAATATACTTTCATGGTAAAGTTGGTTTTAATAGTCTATAATTTCATGTAGCTTTATGGCTGTTATTAAATTTACTTAAGTAATGTTAAATTTATCTTAGTTAAATATTTTAATAAAAGTAAAGTCAGTATTGTAAAATTATTAAACATATATACCAAAGTCTAACTTAGACAATAAATTTAAGACACTTTTTATTGCTTTCTTACTAATAATAATTATTTATTATAATTAGATGTTAAACAATTTAATTATCTTAACAAAAAAGCTTTTACTGTAATTTGTGATGTTTTTGTTTAAAGCGTTTTAGAGTTTAGAAAATAATTATGTTTAAGAATTTAAAGTTTAGCAACAAAAAGTACTATGTAATTATTAATTTTCTTACACCTATTTATAAGCAGTCAAAAATTTATATAGTATGTTAATGTTTTACTTAAGCTTAAAGGTCTCTTTAAAAAACTTTGATTTTCAAATTTTCGGTTTATATATATTAATATGGTGTAAAAAAATTTAGATGCAATGCCCATGCTTATAGAAGTAATTTAAGGTAGACTTATTTATGTCAAAGTATGAATAAATTATTAGATTGCCTAATATATATATATTAGTTAAAAAATTACAAAGCATAGGGTTTTAATAAGCAAATACTAAAGAAAAAAAAAACAGCTTGCTATCTTATAATATAATCTATATCTTTGTTTAAAGTTCTTATCTTTAGTAACAATTAGTATATAGGAAATTTGAATCATGATACTTAACATCATTATGCCAAAATGTACTCTATCTATTTTTTTTTAAAAAGGTCTATAAGATTTTATAAATTACTACTAGTGGTTAGAATTGCAAAGACAGTAACTATAGTTAATTTTAAAAAATTATGTGCGTTTTAGGCATAATAATCTTGGCAAGCTAAAACCTGCATTATTAAGGTTTTTTTTATATTTTTAATTTGTAATTTAAGTTGGCAATATGATTAATTAAAAAAGTTTTTTTTAGTGTCATAGTCACTTAAAAAATAATTTTTACTGTACAATAAGAAGAGGCATTGACTGATTTATAGATTTATTATTTTAGCTTATAGATTTTAATTAGAAAAAAGTATAATGAAATTTTAGTAGCTTATGTACATTGTTTGTATAGGATTCAAGCTTTATATCTAATCTTAAAAAATTTATGCTCTATTTCTTCAAAAAAATTATATAACTGAAAATCAGCTTTACTTTATCAATCAAATAAATATAAAGCTTTATTATAATTCTTTTTTAAAAAAGTTTTTTGCAAATAATTCTATGCTAAAAACATTTACAATGAGACTTAGATAGTTCTAATTTTTGTTGTTGTTCTAAGTTTTAAACTATATCAACAAATATTAACATAACTTATGTCAAAATAAGTGTCAGAAAATTCATCTGATGGAAATTTTTAAAAATGCTAAATTGCTATTTGTGCAGAACCAAAGTACTATTTTATATATTGCTTAGTCTGTTCTTTAATTTATCAAATGTCATTGTGGAAGAAAAATATAACCATCTAATATATCAACTGAACTAAAAATTTGTTAATATCTAAGCTAGTAAACCTAATCTCTTTATACCATTTTAAACACGTTTTTTTTATCAATTTATTAGAAGTATAAAAGTATAGGCAAATTTAATTATTTAATCAATTATTTAGATTATTGCAATGCTACTATTAAAATGCTATTGCAATTATTATTGTTGTCTTCAAAAAAATACTATGATATAAGATGAGCTAGAAATACTGTGATTATATAAAGTAATAAGTTTTTTAGACTGTATACCTGTATAATTTGCTAATTTAAAAATGTATCTCAAGGCTATAAGTATACTTTAATTACTTTTTATTTTTTGTCTTATTGCGTTAGAGGGGTCTACATTAATAAAACAGTCAAAGTACTTTTTTTGTTTTTTTAAAATCTATCCTTTGTAAGTATATATTGCTTAGTATAAATTGATGTGTTAATTAATTTTTAAATAAAAAATATCAAGTAAATAAAAAATATTATTTGTATGCTTTGTGGCATTAGCATAAGTTGCCTTCATTTTCATGACAATAGGCAAACTTATTAACAATAGCCTAATTTTTAAAACATATTATAATTTATTACGTCATTTAACTATACTTTTTATTAAAAAATAGATAGTAAATAAATTTTTTTAAGATATATAGTGTAGTTTTTTAATTTAGTTCTAATAAAATCATGACAACATTTACACCATAACTATTGTCATTAAATGGTGGTTAAGTTACTACTAAAAAACTAAAATATAAATTTTATTATGTTTGATCTTAAGGTTATAAAGTGAGCTTACATTCTTAATACAGCTGCAAATAAGCAAAAACCTATAACTAAAAAACTACTAATAAGATGCTGTGAATACTAATAGAAGTGGAAGGAGTAAAACTATCCACTTTAAGTTTATTAGTTTTTTAAGTTTAAGTTAATTAGCAGACCTCAGCACTGATTTACTTATTGATTATTTTAAACTTTTATAAATATCCATAAAGTTGTAAGTTATGCTTGTGTTGATTTAATCATAACAGTATCAGTCAAGAGTATAATAAATTCATGTTACTAAATTTAGTCTCAAAAAAAAGTCGTTTATTACAATTACATTTTTATATTTACTAGTCATATTGTTGAATTCATTTTAAATAAAAATTGCAAATGGGAAATGTTATAATAAAAGGACCATTTTTGACTTCTAATCTTTAAAACTTTTCACAAAGAAAATTAATATAATTAGCTATGATGATGTTTTATAAAGTATCAACATTATAATATAAAATTAGTTGTAATTTCTTTTTAAAAAAAGCCTGAGGCAATTGTTTCTAGTTTATCTTTTAATATACAAAAACTAGTATATATAAACATATGCATAAAATTTTGGCAAATAAAATATTAAGCTTGAAGAGTAAGTTAGTTTAATTAATGTAAAATTTTAACTTATAAGATAAAGGCTAATATTAGGTACACCTATTTTAGTGTTATCTTTTTGGCTTAAAACAATAGATAACTTTCTTTCTAATTTGTATAAAGCATAATCAGCAAGATCAATTTTTTTTTCAAACTTCTTGTGCTATTTTTAATTTAGTCTATATAAATTATTAGGTTAGCCAAAAAGTTTTAAATTTTAATTAACTGTTTCTAATATCTATTAGGTTCTGATGCTTACAATTTGCTAAAGATGTGACTAAATTATTGTTTGCAATATAAGTATAAGAATTTAATTTTTTAAATTTTGTCAAAATAATTTGCTTTATTAAGTTTTCTCTTTAGTTTGTATAATACCTAATTTAAGTATGTTTTTGCAATAATTTTAGTACTAATAAATAGAAATTTTTTTATTTTTTTTATTAAGTATTGTTTAAGCCAAAGAAAAAAAAGTTTACATTATAATATAAAAACTAAAGTATTGTTTAATTTATAAATTGGAGCTGTCATTGCAATAAATTGAAAATATTAAATTTGTTTGAGCTTGATAATCCATTAAGTGACAAGTCTCATTTTTTTTATTATTCTTATCTTTATCCAAGTAGGCAATTTGAGTTAAGATCAAATAAAAGTTTAAATACATCTTAGCCTCCAACTTTAACTATAGTTTAGAGCAAAAATGTGTGAGGTATAGATATAAAGTATGTAACATAGATCTTATACTTGCTAAAAAATGGCAATATTAATAACAATTAAAATTTTTATAGAACTATACTAGATTTAAATGTTAAAGCATTCCAGTCCTGATTGTCAATATAAAAAAAGTGCAGATACAATTTTGATAATATTTTGATTATCTTTTAGTAGCCTTAAGATTAGCCCCCTGTAGTTAGCACTACAAAAATGAAATCTGTAAGTCTTGTTATAAGTTATCTTTAAAGATTCTTTAGCAAAGAATAAAAATAACAAAGTTTTACTTATTATTATAAGGACACTGTCAATTAGTTCTTTAAGTATTATTGTTTATAATACTTAGAAATATAACTTTATATTTATTTTGATACTGATTGAATCTAGATATTGTTTATAATAATTTTTTGATTGTAATTAAAATTTTAAAAATTTACAACAAGAGATTAAGACTCTAAGGACATCCAAATACTAATTTATCTATATAAAAGAATAAAAGTAAGTTATAGTAATTTAGCCTTGTTAAAAAAAATTTACAAGGTTATAGTTTGAAGATATAATGCTGTTACTACATGAAGTCAGGGAGTAGACTAAATTATTTTTATTGTTCATATAATGAGTAATGTAATATATTTATATTAACTTAGCTTTTTATATTATTATTATAAAGAATTTATATTGCCTTTTATATTTATAAGCAGCCAGTAATTTATATGCTTAGTGATAAAAAAATTAATGCTCAATAAGATTCTGGCAGATAAACTATATATAATTATGCAACTAGTTTTTTAATGCTTATATTTATATATGTTGTAAATTTGCATTATTTTAATTACTTTTTGACTAACATTTAATTTAATTGATTTGCTTAACCTAATATCAACCTTTTTTTTTATTTAAAATTTTTTAATAGCTACTTAATTAGTTTGTTTTTAATTAAAATTTAGCTTCTTTTTCAAAAATTAAATTTATTCTATTAAGAAATTTTAAAAAATAAAGTTTACTTAGACTAAATAATTAAATTATCATATTATGAGCTTGACAAAGTTGATTTTATAATTAATCTATAATTTACAGGTCTAAACCTATTATGCAAAAAATTATAAGGTAATTAATTTAGCTAATATTTACTTAAATTATGTAATTATTTTTATTTTATCACTAGATATATAATGAACTTAAAATAAACCTATTAAAAAGATAATTTTTATAGGCTTAAATTACAGCACCTTTATAAAACCTTATAGATAAAATCTATTATCTTATAATTTTAAGTTTTTAAACTTTATTTAAAAATTAATAAGAGAAAATTTCTTTATAAAATAAGATAAATTAGATTAGGAATAAGAGCTTACTTAAGTTTAGTAGCTGCTAAAACATAGTCTTAAGATATTGACTTAAGTAAATATGTATATGGCAAAAATAAATTATCTTTATAGAAGAACTATTAAAACAAGTATTTATAGTAGCAATTTAAATATATTATTGCTTATATATTTTGAATTTATTAATCCACATGTTTATTACAATTTATGATATATACTTAAGTAGCAGCAGTATACTATGTATATAAATTACAAAATCTAATAAACAAATTGACTTTATATGAATTGTACAACTTTTTTTACTAATTCCAATTATTTATAAAATTTAATTATTTTCCATCACTTTATATAATTTTAACTAAGATGCAATTGGCAAGCTAAAAGTTTCAATTTATATTTTTTTAGTATAAGCTAGTTCTGATTTGTTGTTTATATCAGTATAAAATATAATTGCGTAACCTATAACAACTAATAAAAAAATTGTTATTATTTTCAATTAGTTTTTACATATACCTCAAGATTTTAAAATGTTGAACTAGACACTTTCAAACACTTTAGAGCTTTTAATTAATTTTTTCTGCCAGTTGGTAACTATTTGCAATTAATCTATACATATGTGTAATTTTTAAAGCATAAAAGTTAGCCAGTGCTTTCTGCCTCTAGTACTTTTTTTTTAGAAGTAGATCTTTAGTGCCTAGTCAAGATGAGTTTTTTAATAATTTAGAGGATCTTTAAAATCAAAGTATTGTGATGTAAAGTAAAAATAATCTATTTACATTATAAATCACAAACTAATTTGTTAATATATTGCCTTAAGACTAGTTATCAACTGATTGTAAACTTTTACTAGAGTACATGAAGCTAAAAAAAAAATCATGACTTCTTTAAAAAAAAAATTATTTAGCCAAGTTTAATTTCTGTCTTTTCTAGCATTGTCCAGAAAAAAAAATTACCAACAGGGAAATTAAGAAGAGATCTGAGAAGAACAATCAAGTTATTTAGTTAGTAAAAAGCTGTTACTCTTTATATTAAAAAAAAATTGCCACATAGCTCACAAATTATTGACCAGGGCTTAAGCACAGGTTATATGTGTATATTATACCAACCCTTATTAATACAAGGCCTAATGGGGTAGCCAACTGATTGGCACCTATAGAGCAGGATTATGTGATCATTAGCAAACAGAATAGCTGTGATTACATTTTTGAGAGAAAAAATCTTGCTATTGCTTCTCTTTATAAAGAAACAGTCAAAAAAACATCTTTATAGATGTGTATTGAGTCTTTGAACTCTTGATCCTACTTCTTGAGACTAAATTTAATGCTAACTTCTATTCTTTATGTTGTCTGGTTTGCTTATAGATCAATAACTACTAAAAATTTTTATATTTTTAGCAAATACTATTACTATTAAAAAAATGACAAGTATTTATTGTAATGTTGTTGCAGCTTGCTACTTGCCCAACTAGCAATTTATGCTATTTTGTATATCATTTTTTTATATTGTGCTTACTTTTTTTACATATACCAAGATGAAGGTAGAGATTTTTTAGACATTTCTTTTTGTAGTTTAGTATCATAACTCCACTTAAAATAAATTAGGATGAGACTGTTAAGGAAAAAAATTATTTTTTAGGTATATTATGGAAAAAAAAATTACCCTAATTAAACTTTAAGCCACTTAAAAAAAAGACGAAAAAACAGCATTTAGTTCCTTTCAAAAAAAGCAAATTGAAAAGGGTCAACAAGGATATAAATAATGATCACAACAATTTATTTAAGGCTTGGATGCACTAAAGTTAGGTTCTTCCAGCAATTTAGTATAG
>CALNHX010011938.1:0-28521 GCA_940337035.1 Agriotes lineatus
GGACTCTTCCTGGACGTTCCACGATGCTCAGAACAGAAAATCGTAGCCAGTTCGTTGATAGCAAGGCAGAAATCGGATCTAATCTGCACCTCGGTATCGGCTTGCACTTTGGATCGCTTTTGGATAATTCTTACTGACGCTGGGGCTCTACAGTGGGGCTGGGCTACACCACACGTTTACTGCTCGCTTAGGCATCTGGACAGGCACTTACAAAACTGGCTAGATCTTTGTAAAAACCACTTTGAAATACTCTGGGATGCACTCTGACCAATTGACGCCTCGTTCTACCACTCGAGGAAGCTCAGTACAATGGAAAAAGTTTCACAAATTACCCTGGGCACTCTCTCAATTAAAACACAATTTTAGGTAAACTTGGGTATTTTTAATTGCACATAAATATAGTTTATTGGAAAGCTTCGCAAAATCACAAGTGACTCTTAGAAGAAGCTGCCCCTAACTTTTTTTTGCTTTGTTTACATTGTTTTATTTTAGTTGAATGAAATTCTAAGTATACTTTGATTTTAACTTGTTTTTAATACAAATATATTGCTATTCTAAAAACATATTACCGTCAATTATTTACAATGTTTGCTATTTGTAACAAATCTGAAATTTAAATTATTACATCTTCTGGACATTTTCACAATAAATATGTGTATTGTTGGTTATGTTATAAATTATTAACAATTATTATTTTTAAAAATATGAGCCTATTAAAGTATTTCCACAGCAAATATAATCTGAAATCTGGGCTCTCAAAAAGCACTTCTAAAATGATGAGGTGTGCACTCGAAGATATAGTTTTAAAAAAGTACACTATTTGGAATAATCTTGCGGATCTGAATGTGGAGGGCTCCATTCTTTTTGTGATTGCAAAAAAGCAGAAAAAATATTTTCCGGCATTTTTTTTTTATTAGATAAAATTGATGAATTTCATATTCAAAATTAAGCTTGTGAATGCGATACAAGCTTAATTTTGAATATTTTTTAGTGATTTATAAACCCATGGAAAGCTTATTTTTTCTTGATTTAGATGATGTCAAACTAATCACGAAATTATTTTTAACAAATGTTACATAAATTGTTTAAGCAAAGCGTACCGGGAACACGCAGTATAAAATTCAGCATCGAAGTATTTTTTAAACTATTGCACATAAAGGCATATTTCCAATGTATGAAATGTATAGAAAAGAATAGAGAAATTTTTAGTGAAAGAATTATCTCTATTGCTTTATTGTTCTAAAACATACGATTTATTTTTGTACATCGCTCCGTTTTTTTTTCTGCTGCGTGTTTTGAGTTACCCCAGGCATAATAGATATTTACCTCAAAAAAAAATGTAGTCCTGAATTTTGACACAAGTGTTCCTAAGTACCTTAAAAGTAACCCTTTAAAAATCCCCACCTCTAGCGTGCCGGCGTCATATCAAGTAGGCATTGGCAGTAGTTTAAAGATACCTTTTGTTCAGGTAAAGTACTATTTCTGTTTCGAGCATGGCAAAACATCATGAAGAAAAGTTGTTCAGAATCTAAAATAATGGACCCATGCAAAATTCCAGAAACATATAGTTACTTTTTTGAAGCTGCGTATTAAAAAATTATTCGAAAAGTGCGACTACGACAAATCCAGAAATACCCAATCCAATTAATTTTGGTTGGAACTTGAAGAATAATGCGTTTATCCCAAGCTTAATAACTATAAATGTTCGTCCCAATGTATCTTAAGAAAATGTATTTTGTAAAGGTAAATTTAGAAAATCTTCTGGGAACTGTAGTTGTAACAATACTGAATTGAGATGTATAATAGGTTGCTATTGTGAAGGTCAATGTATTAGCTTTTATTTTGCTTTAAAAACGCATATTTGTGTATACAGTACGTTTCTTGAAAGGCAACGTATCACGGTTTACATGGCAAATACTTTACCTTATTATGTTAATGCTTTTTCTATAGCAAATTTTGAAATAATATTTTGTAACCTATTAAATTTGGCCTATACGGAAAATAAAACTTAATAATTATTATTATGAAAATATAAACCATAAAATGTTGCTTGCAATAACAAGTGTATTATGTTTCAAGTAGGTAGCGTTAGCCCAAAAATAATCAATAACATTTTTTGTGAACTGGTATTTTCTTAAGAAAGTTATAGCTTCGATTTTTCCATTTTTTCTTGGATGTGCTTGTGCTTATAGCTGCTTTATGAGGAAAGCACTGCATTATTTTTATGTTTTTATATATTCCCCATTAAGTTGTAATAAATAGATGAAAAACATAAAGTACTTACTTTTAATGGTTTTGTTTATGTTCGCAAGTAAATTAATCTTTAAATTTCTGCTTTTTAGTGATTACAAATGACATTATTTAAGTATAACCAATCAGCGTAATACATATAATTATGAGTAACCATAATACATACAAATTATTTGCAAGGACAGTATATTCGTATCGCGGTTCAAATCAGTGATTGGCAAAGCGCGCCACGCGTGAAATTCAAAACACCCAGCGGAAAATAAATCGTATTTTTTAAAACAATAAAGCAATAGAGATAATTATTTCACTAAAAATGTCTCCATTCTTTTCTATACATTTCATACGCTGGAAGTATGCCTTTATGTGCAATAGTTAAAAAAATACCTCGATGCTGAAGTTTATACCGCGCGTTCCCGGTACGCTTTGCTTAAACAATTTCTGTAGCATTGGTTAAAAATAATTTTGTGATTAATTTGACATCTGAATCCAAAAACAATAAGCTTTCCATTGATTTAAAAATCATTGAGAAATATTTAAAACTAAGCTTGTGAATGCGATGTACGCATAAAATGCATCAATTTTTTGTAATAAAAAAAATGTCGGAAAATATTTTTTTCTGCTTTTTTGCAAACGCAAAAAGAAGGGAGCCTTCCACATTCAGATCCGCAAGGTTATTCCAGATAGTGTACACTTTTTTAAAAAACTATATCTTCGAGTGCACACCCTATGATCTAATTTATGGTCTCTGATTCCTGACTAATAGCTGCATTCTTGGTTGTTCTAAAATATTAACCACTATTATTTTACATATGAGGCTACTAAAATGTGACTACAACCATAGAAAATCTTCAGTTTTGTGAATTTTTTTGTATCTGACATAATGTCATTTTAATTAAGTTTTTATATTGGTGTATTTGTTGTGAATCGTGACTGATTTTATTGTAAATGTTATATTAATTTTATTAGTTGCAAGTGTAAAGTTATTTATGCAATGTACATATAGATCTGTTGGTAAAAATAAATGAAATAAACTAAATAATGGGCGGATAGTGACATGACTTTCTGTCAATGCTCTTCAATAGCACACGTTTCCTAGCGCTAGTTAACTCGGAGCCACAGCGGAACGCGGAAGCTAAAATTCTCACCTGTTAGCTTCATTACGCTATCAAACTAAATTCGCTTATTTTGCCTATGGCGTCCAAAGTATTGCACAGAGTGGGCAAATGTCGATATTTTCATAGGGATTCTTGGTAACTATGGAAAATATGAGAAATGGACGCCACATCTTTCTTTTTGAGAAAAGCTTAATGATGTAAACTAATATTGGCTATCGTCTTTAGTTTTCGAGTTATAAAACAAAGGTAGATTTTTCGCCTTTTCGTTATCAAAATACAGAAATAGTATATTATGTTAGTAGTGTATAAGTACGCCTTTAAAGCACGTGCGACAAGTTTAAAAGCAAGACGCGAAGCGAAGTGCTTTTAACGTCGCTAGTGCTTTAGTGGCACTTATACACGTATATCATACGCTACTTTTTCTACGATCGTAACAGAAATATAAAAACTTAGTTCGGTGGCACTCTTTCCGTCACATAGTGTTAGATATTCTAGGTTATGTTGACATTCAAATTTACAGCAAAGCTTGTTTTAATATAGTATTAAAATACGCTACCAATGGCAACGTGCGAAAAAGACGTAACTCGGGCGCTAATATTAACAGTGTTACAAGCGTCACTTTTGACACTAGACTCTGTGCAAAAGTCATATTGAAACGATCGTAGAAAAACAATTTTTTGCGTTCTTCAGGCATTTTTTAAATAAGAATGCAGTGGCGTAGTCAGTTTTTCAAAACAGGTTTAGAATTTTGAGTAATGCCATGGAGTTGCATATTTTTACATCGAACTCATAGTTTGCTGTTAAATTATCAGAAAGAGGATTTTGTCCATTCCAGTGATATTCATCATGTGATTCACTTTTACTACATTATAGCAAAAACTCGCAATTTTCAAAATAGTTTTTAATATTTCTTCGTTTTCTGGTTGGAGGCTTGTGTCATTTACAATATACCTGATTACCCAAAGTAGTTATCATTACGTTGTTACAATACCGACCGCTTGATTGACAGAATTTATAACGTTTGATTGCTGCTTATAATGTTACACAATGCCGTCATAAATTTGGACATATAGAAAATTGTTTTATTATCCATTTATCACAAAATTGCATTCTTTATAAAAGTCTCTGCTTCTTCTCAAACTACAAATGGACTTGCCAAGATTTAAATATTTCTTTTAGTATACGGAGGAGGTTCGAAAATATGAAAATGGCTCAAAAATACAGTACTCTTAGTGTTCAAAATACACAAATATATTTGTTATAACAATTCAAGTAAAAATTATAATTGTTTTGAATTTTAGTTGATGTTCGCTTCGTTTGTTACTGCATTTTTTGAAAATACCTGTTTGTTTACTTTGGACTCAAAACATGAGCTTTTATCCCTAATTTCAATCAACGTAATTTTCTGGTTGCTAAGTGCACGAAACTCAAGTCGACAATACATATTTATCGTATCCGATAATAACTTTGAAATATTTTATTTTTCATAATACATAGAGTAATAAAAAATAGAAAAACCCAGTGAAAACTGGTGTTCGGGATAGGTGGCTGTGACTTCATATTTGACCTCTTTCAATTATAAATAACTCTTCCAAATAACATTTTTGTTGATCTTGATTTTTTTTAAGTTATTTTCTTCATTTGGAACAGCCCCGGTATCTATATTTTGGTATGTGCATTTTTAGTTTGAAAATATGCTAGACGTTTTATCAAAATAACAATGTCTGATAAATGAATAATAAGAAATTTCATATCAGCCTAAATTTATGACGAACACTGTATATTATGTTATATTTTACTGCAATAAAAAAAACTCTTTGCCATGATGCCATAGCTACATACAAAAAATACTACTTTTTGGTATAACTCGAAATTCAAAACTTTTTTTAAACTGACTACGTCACTACATTCTTATCAAAAAGTGTCTGAAAACATAGAAATTGCTCTTCTCTATTTTCATAAATAAACGATATATACCCACTAAACGAAAAGTCGAAAAAACGAACTTTTGTTTATAACTCCGAAACAAAAAACAATAGCCCATTTTGGTTTGCACTACTAAGCTTTTCTAGAAAAGAGGGAGATCGAGGATGGGGTTTAATTTTACCTGTTTCCAATACTTATCTAGATTCCCTATAAAAACAGCAACATTTGTTCACCCTGTACACTATTGTTGAACGTGTTCGCTAAGAGAAGAATTGAATGCGACAAAACAAACGGCCACTATCAGATGTTAAAAGAACCTAACATGGCAAAGCTAGCTTAACAAGCACACTTTCACTTTTTCTCAACAATCTACATGAAATCATAACTGCAAATCGTAAGTAAAACACATTTTACAACGAGACCCAGCATTCGTAGGAGATATTTTAAAGTTCTGCGTTTCCACGTGCCATAAAGCAGCTCGGCCACGACGGGGGATGCAAGTACCTGGGAAGTGGAAAGGCACAATCCTATGACCTATCCAAAACTGCAAGGTCTGGTTGTACAGGTCTTTATCCAGGTAGAGATGTAAAATCGCACGAGGGACAAGTGAATCGAACAGCCTCGGACGCAAGGTAATGGCAAGCATAGCTTGACAAGTCTCTCAAAACCGCTGAAATCCGGGACTCCAAGTGGTGGCAACATACCCCAAAAGAAAAAAATCGCAAATAGCGTAAAAAAAGACCGAAGTTGGAAGAACGCCGCAAATAATATTGCTTCGAAAATACGTTCTAATCCTGGCATTACCAGACTAATTTCAGCAATTGGACACACAGTCATGGGCGCCGTTACATAGAGGCGTTTGCTCTCCCCTGGATTTTTTCCAAAAATAATTGATTGCCTAGTACGCGCACCACGTGCTGACTGCCGAGCTATCAGAACTCACCGAACAGGAATTATCTTCATAGGGTGTAATAATACTACATAGTATCATTGATTAATTACATTCTCTTAACATGACTTTAAATCAAAATTACCCAAAAATTGAAACATTGAAAGTTGACATTGTTTAATGTAATTTTAAAAAACTATTTGACTATTTGACTCGTTTCACTCGTGATTTACCTGTTTTTTTTTTGCGTGACCAAGTGTCTTTAATCAATGGCGTGACTTATATGCCTTCTAAGACACTTTTACCACAAATAGCTATTTTTATTTTAATATTTTCAAATCGACTAATATCTAATAAAGGAGCAATTCTTTAATTTCTATCTCGGCATTCCTAAAGTTATATTATAAGTAATAATTCTTTGATTATTTCATTGATTAAATTATTCTAAACCTTTGGTCCTTAATAAGACCATCCAAGACCAAACAAGACGATCCCGAGGACGATCCTAAGTTCAAAATTGTTCAAAGAATGTTTTAAGTCATGAGTTATTAATGCGTGACGTCGTATTTGAATGAGTGCCATCTGTATTAGAGTAGCTTGAAGCAATGGGTCAGATGAATCCGGTAACAACGCGACGTTGGAAGACCCTGGGCTCGCAAGCTCCATCTAGAGCCGCATTGTCAAACACGGGCGCCGTCGAAAGTAGTGGCGCCATCTGGCGTTCGCCGGCGTATTAGAGGGTCCGCCGGCAGACGTATGAATAAGCTATCTGAAGTGTAATTAATCAATGATAGTATACATAATAACAGCGCAAGGATTTATTCTTTTGTCCGCTCTAAGGGCTCGGTCAATTTACAGAACCGATTCTTTGAACTAGCGCAAATAAGCCGATAGCCGAAATAACGAAATGAGAGGTGCCTAGGAATTTGTCACTCAGCGCAATACAAAACAATATTTAGATTTCCATTTCTTGACGCCTTTAAGGGCCGACCGATGTTGGTTTTTTTTTGTCCAAGCACGTTCAAGTAATAAATTCAATGGCTCGCCAAATCCCAGCGCACCTCTACGGAATGCTTGCAAATATTTAATAGTAGTTTATTTATCTAGAACGAAAAGTAACATTTTAAAGAACGAGAAAGTTGTTTACGGCCGACGCGTCAGCCAAGGACGGAATTACTTGCGAGGACCTTTAAAAACACTTTTCGTTCGTGGTGAATACAACGGTTTATTTCATACTGCAAGTTTAATGAATTTTAAATAAAAAGTTGTAAATCATTTCAAATTTCATGTCAACAACTGACGTATAATTTTAAAGTACTTGAACTTTAATGTTTTACTTTAAAGTGCTAGGACTTTAATGTTCCATTTTGTATACCATAAATAATTTTAAAAGTACCTGAACTTTAATATTTTACTTTAAAGTACTAAGACTTTAATGTTCCATCTTTTGTACCATAAATAGTCCGAAAAATGTAATTTTTGACATCACTATGAAATAAAATAAATTTATTACTTATCTCAAGTTAGTCTTTTAGTCCAAGCAATGGGGCGAAAATAAGGGGTCTACCACGCAAAAGGTCGTAACCAAATGAATTTTGGTAGGATCGTAAAATTTACGTCCTGATTATAAGACTGAGTTTGCGACCTTGATCGAAAACCTCTCGGGCCGCCATCTTGAAGAGATGGCGGTCAAAATCAGTTTTTTGCAAATATCTCGTTCCTATTGGTCCTACGAAAAAAATTAAAGTAATAAATGGAAGAGCATAAAATTGTACATAAAATATGTTCTATGCATTTTTCCGTTAGACCAATAATTTTCAAGATACAGCGCGCCAAACGCAAGAAAATAATGGTAATGTCGCGTTTTTTTGCATCTGTCTCCTTAAATGTGATCTAAAAATTCAGGGCTGTCCAACTTCAAAGGGCCCAAAGGCCACTGTAAAAAAAAATTAATGTTATGAGGGCCGCATCATAAAATGTGTCGTATGCGACTTTGTGAGTGATTTGTAATAAATATAAAACCTGTATATCTGAATACTAATTTTTATTTATTCAAGAATCTTAGGTTACATTGCAAAAAGCACCATTCGCGTTGGTGGCAACTGCCAGACTGAGACAACGGACCAGCGTTGCCAGGTCACAAAGAGAGAATTATCGTATCGACCGTCAAAAATTATCGTACAAAATATCGTTTCTAGAACAAATTATCGTATTATAAAATTATGGTCCCTTTCTCTTTATTATTCTTTTTTTGTAGTTTTACCATGTTTTGACTTTTATAAAATAAATAATTCAACAGTCGCCAGATTAGTCGCCTGCTATATTTACGTATTTATCTAAAACAAAATTAATAATTATTTTGACAATACTTCGAAAATGTACTAATTGACTCACCTAGAGCTCTTTTATAAACGAAACAAATATATTTATATAACAAACAACAAAAAATACATTTACAAAATACTTATAATATTATGTCCTTAAAGATAATATCTGCAATTAGGGTTTCCTGTTGGATTTTTTTCGTCGGATAAAGGTTGGCAGTTATCATGCTTTTGTCACTATGTTTAAAACTATAACAGCTTTTTTTCTAAACAGATATGATGGGAAGATAGCATCACTCCGTTTATTGTTTCTGTTGCAAATTTAGTCCTGCATTTAGTTTTTATTAAATTTGTCTTAGAAAACTGGCTTTTTCAATTTGCGCTTGAATGTGGCAATTATATGACGTTTGAAATAAAAACACATAAATCCAGAAATGTTTTCCCATGATAATTAAACTAATACAGAACATGACCCGCTGTAACCAAAACATAGTCAATTGGACTATTAAATTGAAGCTTTCCATAAATGTAGAACTATATAAATATATAATAATTTATGATTTATATTTTTTGTACCTTGTACATATTTTTACTTTTTCTTTACCTCTATCCAAATTATCGCACAAAAGGCTATTATCGTACATGCAGTATACATTTGCTAAGATTATCGTACAAAAACTATAATTATCGTACATCTGGCAACACTGCAACGGACAAGACAAGCCTTGCATCGGAGGTGGGCGGGACTGTTTCCTAACACAATCATCATACCCTTATAATAAAGCAGAAAATTCCCAAGGTCAAACATTTATGCACGTGGTCTATGTGCAGTTACCATTTTGGGCGTGGTCTTGATATTAGCAGCGTTGCCAGACCTGGTACAATTTTACGAATCTGGTACATTCTGAAACCGTTTCTACAAAAACACATTTTTAAAACGCTCATGCATTCATTCTGGCAACCCTGCATATTGTGACCCGAGTGGTGCCGATCTGCCGATGCCATCGGTGACGTAACCGATCTTTGCCGTTTATGTGTGGTTAAAGTAATAAAGTTTCGAAGTTACATTTATTATTTTCACAACAAATCCTACTTATGCCCACTCGGAAATTGTTTAAATTATGCTGACCTGCGAAAACATTTGTCAAGTGTACATAAAGTGAAAATTGAGTATAATGAATTCTTCAGGTACGTCATTAAAATCATTTGATATAATATAGTCATTCATGATACATGCTTTCCAGCATTTCACCAGTGGAAAGACCAAATTGAAGGACGCACTTTATCATCGTATGTACTTCACACTTCATCTAAATTGCTGGCGGATGGCAGTAAGAAACAATATTACAACTGTCATCGCTCTGTAAATTTTTTGTGTTCTAGGCAAATTAAAACAAGGTGTAACTTTTGAGCACATATTAAATGATATTCGTGATGCTGGCTTCGCGAAAGAGGAATCACAACAAATCGTACTTTTATAGAAGAAAGACTTGCACAATATCGCAAGAGATTTTCGTATAGATTATAGTACAAAACGCCACCGTAACGATGCAATAAGCGTAAAATTGTGGGTTGAAGATACGAAAAGTCTATGTGAGGAGTGACCAGTATTGTTATACCGGGTGGCCATAAATATCTGAGATCTAGGTAGCCATGGAATTAGCTACTTATAAATGTTGGGTTAGTATTATATTTCAATTACAATAAGTATTGGTACCTATATAATGTAATAAAATGCAATAAGAGGAGGGGAATGTGCCCCGGATTCTGCAGTTTAGCCTACTACTCGATTATAAAAATATCCTGTTCTAACTCCATTACTTATTGCAATCTGTAATAAATTTTGACAGATAGTAATTTTAGTTGTGATGACATTAATGACATTTAGTTTAGTTGGATTCATCGCTTTAATGAAGCGGTGTTGATTCCAAAGGTAATGTGATACCAGATATTTATGGCCACCCGGTATAAAGAACAAGGTGTTGAAAGTGATTTAGGGCTTCTTGATATCAACGATTTTGCTTTGATAATAATGACGTCTTTTCAAATTCAACAGTTGCTACAATTTGGTTACAACAAAATAGAAGCAAATTAAAGACGTATCAAAATTTAATAAACCAACAATTGTTGAAGAAAAAAATGTAACGCATGGCTTTTTGAATAAAACCGATGCTACTGAAAACATTAGCACGAGGTTTGACCACACATACACTTCGTAATTCGTTTTTATTATAATTTGTGATAATTTGTAATTTGTTTTATATAATAATAATAATAATAATGAGCAAAAACATATTTTTTGGTTTCAGGGGACTCTAAAACGTGAAGATCTGTTGAAAACCCAATTTCCGAATTTTTGGGGTGAATCCAATACTTTCTTTATCGTAAAAAGAAGTAAAACCCGTCTGCAAAACTTAATAGTGTGTTATTTACTGAACGGTTAGTTGTATGTAAAAAAAACTATATAGTCTTTTTTGTAGAGAATTTCCTAGCCTTCATTTTTTGTAATAACTAAAAAAGTCATACGACCCATAGAAAGCGAGATATTTGCGAAAAACTTATTTCTGTGACATTTGACCTTGAATAACTCAAAACGCAAGCTTGATATCGATGGGGACTTTTGAGATGTTATTTGAAATGTCAAAATAAAGGTGTATGCAAAATTTCAGCTCACTTGGATTTTTTGTTGTCCGTCTAATGTAACTGGACTATCTTGCGATATTGTGCAAGTCAAAGTGTGAAAATTGCTGTTGATTTTGTTAATTCTGTTATTTTGTTATTGCTATTGTCCCTATTTTTGTGTGTGTTGTTAATTCTGTTTTGAAATGTGCCATACCACAATGTTGAGTACGCCTCCGATTTATTGTGTCGTTTAGCTTAAATAAGGTTAACAATTTAATGTCAATATGATAGATGTCAAAAGTGTTACCAATACAAAACTTGGAAATTACTAGATTCTAACATTAGTTCTGCCATCTATGACTACTGGTTTGGATTCAAGTTGTAGTGACATCTAGAGTCCCTGTATATAGTTATATAAGAGTCGGGCAAACACAAATGTCAGCCGCCATAGTGTTCCAAAAATAAATGATGCGTTCAAGGCCGGAGTTGTTTTTCTTAATATGTGTCACTTTGATGAATTTAATTACTTGTCAGTACGACATTGTCAATAAATGGTAAACTTAATGCATTTACGAAAACTACACTGGTAGGTATCTACCGTTTACCGATTGGTGGTCAGCTGATTTTGCAGTAGATAGATCGGATTGAGTCATTTACGAGCGGTTTTTTGGTGGTGTAGTAAACATATAACCTCTAAAAACTTGTCTTGTCGTCGAATCGAACAATATTACGTACGTCATTTGATTGTCATTGCCATAGCCACCCTTCAAATTTCCATTTTAGATTACTGAACCGCGTTTGCCCGACTCTTATCTTACCATATACAGGGACTCTAGTGACATCGCCATGGATATGCCATCTACGAGTGCTGGTCCAAGTTCAGACGACATCCCCATGGACATGCGAGCTATAGGTGTTGGTTCAATTTCCAGTGACATCGTAATAGGCACTGATGATGAAGAGGTTTGTATTTTTGTGAATTATATGTTACAATGTTATGTACCTATTTTGATTACGGATTGCAGCTATGGTGTCACTGTAGGAAACCAGACGAAGGCGAACAAATGGTAAAATGTTATGACAGAAAATGTAGAATAAAATGGTACCATTCAGCATACCTACAATTAAAAAAATTTCTAAAGGAAAGTGGTTATGTGAACTCTGTAAATATACTGCTCCACAAATGAACTGGACCATTTGCATATATTGGTGCAATTTTTAAAAATATTTTCCAAAAGGGCAGTCATGAAATTTTTGGTAACCTTTCATGATTGTGTCACTATAAAAAGCATTTCTTTTCATAATTCTGTTTAAAGAAAACTAAGTCCATTAATAAAATATTATAATTTTAAAATTTTGAATTTTGCCCAAATATTGATAGCACATTGCATACAAAGTATGCCGAATTGTTGCCAAAAATTTTGAAACGTTCTGGAGAGACTCAAAGAACTATTAATTAACATTTTTTTGTAATTCCTCTTATTTTTGTGAAATATAGTTTTTATAGTATCAAAATTTTTTAAATTTTATTAATATGATTTTGTTAATTCTACAATTGATATTTGAGAATAGTAAAATTAAATATGCTTAATATGAGTATACTATAAAACAAAAGCTTTTATATACAGTGTGTCCCCGGATAGGTGAAACGACTCTTGTGAAAGATAAAAAATTCTCAATTTAAATTTTTATTTTTTGGGTTCAGCCCTGCTTGGTTAAAGGCGAATTTCCAACATAATTTCAGTTCTGAGAAATCAAGTATGCCTTGGAAATTTTAAAAAACCTATTTGTCTGTGAGGTAAAGTACCTTTTATGTGGCAAATACGACAAAAAGTTATTAAAAAAAGTTGTTTAGAATCAACACATAGGCCCCTATACCAAATTTCAAAATCCTAAGCCAACTTTGATCTCTCACAGTTTCTTTTTATGTTTAGGTCCCAAATCAAAGAATTTTACTTTTAACAAAGATTTTTATTCGAAAAACAAATACTTTTAACAAAGTTTTTTATTTCATAATAAAAAAACTTTGTTAAAAATAAAATTCTTTGATTTGGGAAATAAACTTGAAAGAAAATGTGAGAAATCAAAGTTGACCGCGGATTTTGAAATTTGGTATAGCTGCCTAGATGTTGATTCTAAACAACTTTTCTTTAGAACTTTTTGTCGTATTTGCCACATAAAGGGTACTTTACCTTACAGAAAAATAGATTTTTTGAAAATTTTCAAGCCATACTTGATTTTTCAAAACTGAAATGATGTTAGAAATTCGCCTTTAACCAAGCAGGGCTGAACCCCAAAAAATGAAAATTTAAATTGAGAATTTTTTACCTTTCACAAGAGTCGTTTCACCTATCCGGGGACACACTGTATACATATATTGTGACGTAATGTAATAAATACATTTTTTATGGGTGGTCCAGTACATTTGTGGAGCAGTATATAAATAGAATTATTTTGTTATTCTGTGTTGATAGAATTTGTAAATATGTTGATTGTTTATTTAGCATAAATGGCTTCGAAATATTCTTTATACTTTATCCATTGCAATTCTTTTTCATACTTAATTTAGACGTTAGGTATTCTGTTATTTTGTACTGTTATGTAAATATTTTGATTGTTTATGTACTTTAAATTCATTAAAATTTTGTTATAAATTATGGAATAATAAGATTAACGATAGCAAGCTGCTTTCGCTATTAACTTTAAGAGTACCCGCTAGGCCTGTTCGTTTCTCACCGTTATTCTTTGTACCTTCTTTTTATACCAGAATTCCGATTACTGATATATTAAAGCTTGTGAATCAAATTTACATCCTGCTCAACATTGATTTGTCAGCTCTATACAGTATGTTTGCATCTGTTGTAAAAAAGTATTATAACTAAAATGAAACAAAATGAACTATTGATGTAACAAATTTTTAAGACTTAAATTTACCAATCAGTACGGGAAGTCATAGGAGCAAGTTACGGCGTCGATCCATCTCCTGCAACCATGATTAAAGTGTATTTTAGTTAGGATGATTATTTTAATTTTAATTTACATGCTATAACGCTCATACCAGCGTATAGCAGAATATATCTACACTGCATCTCTTGTAATAAGGGTAACACCTGTTAGAGATGTCACAATAAATAAATATTAAATAACTTCAAAATATCCGTTATGCTTTATGCATTAATAGTTATTAAACCAACAAGTGTGTTAATGAAGGCGATTAATAATCGAAACTGTTTAAAGCACGAACGAGCGATAGCGAGTGAGTTCCTTTAATAGTTGAGAGATAATCAAATAATTTTACATTATATAATAAATGGTGGTGGATAGTATTAACGTTAGATCCTTAATTAACTAATTTTAATAATTTTGTAGATATTATTATTATTATTAAAGTAAAAATAATTAGATTAACTTTGTTAATACAATTTATTTCATAATTATACAATTATAGGAGAGCATAAATTTACGAGTGCACAAGAAACTGTTAATATCTGATCTACCACAGCAACATCGTCAGTTTTCTTTTTCGCCAGGAACATGGGCATCGTTTCGTGAAGAACTGTATTTTTTTGACGAAGGACACCAATAACGCGTTTGACGTGTATTCTGAAAAAAAGATATAATTAAGATAATTATTGTAACAATATACTTGCACTACCTCACGCTTGCTATATTCCTGGTTGATTCTATATCCCTTGGATCTAGCTACCGTTTCCCTTTTAGAAAAGCAGGCGTAATCACTGTGGCCATATGTAGTCCTACGGAGTCTTTTATTAAAAAGCCACGATCTGCCAATACAAAATCTTCTGGCAAGAGATTGTTTAAAATCCCACAATCCTCTGTTAGACCTTTATCGCTTATTCTGTCACCATATCCATGTGATACAAATGATATTGATCCAGGAGGAGTGATGCCTATTAGTACCTTTACCGTATTATGTTGTTTCTACGTAGATCATGTAGTACATTGTACTTCAAGGCTACTTGATTTTTTCACTCTCATCTCAAAACAATCGATTATTACTGAAATCTTGTTGCCAAATGCTACCTCGAAGCATTCTGGCATTGATTTAATCAGCTGATCTCGTTCAGGCCAAATAATAAAATTTTTCATCCGATGATACATAATATTCAATGTGGTATAAAATACTCTGGAAATTGTTTGTACACTGACGTTAAACATGTATGCCAATAAACTAAAATCTAAATGTAATCTAAAGTTTTATCACCGTTATCAAAAACATGGCTCTAAGCATGTTTTACGTACTGAATTAGGAAGAAATATATATAATTAAATGTGAACTGTATATAGTATTGTATGTATTTGGTGTAGCATTTACCATAGTAGACGTGTGTAAAAGAATTTTTTTTGTAATGTCAAACAAAGTATATCTATCTAACGTGTAAAACTTTAAATGCGGCATGTGCCGTGGCCTACAACGTCATTCTTCCATGCTCACGTAAAACTTTTACATTCACTGAAAAACTCTCACTTTTCTTAGCTTGTAGAACAATTCTTTCAGCAATTTTTTTTTACTGCGTTCCAACAACGTCGTATTAATTAGGACGCCTTCCAGAGGCGAGCGTTTCCTTTCCAGAGACTTTCCATTTGAAAAAATATTTTTTGGAACTTTCCCTTACTGCCAATCTCTAGCGTGCTTTTAAAACTTTCTTTAGTGCAACAAAAGTTATTAAATTCGTCGTACATTTTAAATGCGGCATATGCCGCGGGTTTCAGCTAGTCTTCCCAAATAAAGTGACAATTCTTTTACTAATGATATATTTTTGTACCTTTGTAGATTGTTTTCAATTATTTATAATGTATATTCCAGATTCATGTTTTTCTGAAATTATAGTATCTATCGATCCGAGGGCGGCAAAAATATCCTGGCGGGCCGCATGCGGCCCGCGGGCCACGTGTTGGACAGCCCTGAGCTAAATGATACATGCAAAGTAATTTCCACATAAATATACATTATTATCAAATGCATTTGCACAGTTTTCTGCATTACATTTTGTACGGACACGTCTGCTTCCTTAATGGGTATGACATTTATCATTTCATTTTGTAGCTCGTTTCCACACCACCCAGGAAGTAGAGCCCAACGCGGTATCCCCAGTAGGCCTAAGCCACAAAATTATTAAATTTAAATACGTTTTGGACGTTTTGGTTGTGTAAGGACTTTTGCATTGTCTTCTTAATCTTCATCATTATAGTCACTTTCCATAACATTTTTATCCAATATTTCTAAGAGATTCTTCTCATCATCAATTTCCTCTGCTTCTATATTCACCTCGCCTTCTCCAAGCACTTTGGGATTGTCTCGCAGGAGGATCCATTGCAATAACAGCAAATGGCGGAACATTTTAGGTCCGTTTTGCGGCAACCACATGCTTTTCCACAGCCCGTTTTACACTTGCACGAAATACTTTTATGCATGGAATCCGAAGCAGGTTGTTTAGTGTTTCGCACAGCATCGAGTCCTCTCTGGGTTTTCCGCCAACCATACTCCACTGCATTTTTTTTAACTTGGTGGTAAGTTCGTAGGCAATGTGCCGCATAGCATCTCTTGTTGGTGGCAGTGAGGCTAAGTTGAATTTGTTTTTCACCACCGACGTCCGCAGTTCCTGTATCACAGGGAATCCAAAGTATCGGTTTCATAACATCCACCATACAGCGTTATAAAAAATGATTCTCCCGCAGTGGCTAGTGCATCGAATTCTGCATGTGGATCTTGGAAGATTTCAATGATTTCAATCAACTTGCTGTTTTTCTCAGGAATATTAAAAAAAATTAAGCTTTCGCTGATTAAAGAAAGGAGATGTTGTATCACAACCGCTGAATGCATGCAGGAACAAAATATTCTTACCTACAGGATTTACAAACTGTAGACTGTCCGATGAATATATATTTTCCTTCACTTTACCACGTGCAGGTTTTCTTAAAAAGATATTGACATGCTCGCTCACCAGTGCAGTCATCAGAACTAATAAATCTACATCTTCTCCCACAATGTGCACTGCTGAATAAGACGAAGACATATCAATAGCTGTTTGAATTATGAGAGAGTCCGCATCTTCTGGGGCATGCATCACTGTAATATTATGGTCTTCTAATTTTCTGGCGAGCATGGATATTAAACGCCGTTTATTCGAGTCTCGAGATAAAAACTCTACCTTCTGGGTGGTGTGGAAACGAGTTACAAAATGAAATGATAAATATCATACCCATTAAGGAAGCAGACGTGTCCCTACTTAATATAATGCAGAAAACTGTGTATATGCATTTGATAATAATATATATTTATGTTGAAATTACTTTGTACATATCACTTAAACTCCGCCATAGCCGGCCCCAAGCCCGATTGCGAAAGGAGGGGGAGGGGGGGGGAGGAGTACCAACCTCGTTAAAAAACCTGGTTTCAGCTGACCCGGCTGATAGCACCCAGTGAGGGTTCCTAACCTGGGATTACAGGTAGCCACATGGTCAACGGTCTGGAAAGCAGATAACAAAACATGAGTTTACCAATGGTAGAAAAAGCGAATGAACCAGGGCATAGTAGCGTCTATCTCAGAGTGAGCGGCTACGAACAGCGACGGTTCCCCATGTTAGGGGCGGCTGAAATAAAAGTGTCGTTTTGGCTTGCAACATGACACACGAAACTTATTCTATGTATAAACAGAATGAAAAATCAATTAAGAAAAGACATACCCCGGGTGGAAATCCACACCTCACAGCGAGGGAGCCCCATCGGATACGGGGGGGGGGGGGGGGCAGTAATATCCCAAACAAAGTAAACAACAACAAAGACTACGAAAGTGCTGGAATGTCCAAGGAATTCGAACAAAAGAAGGAGAAGTGTTTAAGGAACTACATTCATACAATTTAGACATTGCGGTCTTGACAGAAACAAAGAAGAAAGGACAAGGAAACCAAATCAAAAACGACTAATCCATTTCTATAGTGGAGTGGATAAGCATAATAATAATAATAATGGACTTTTATTTTCGGTCTAGACATAAACAAATAATAATAATAATGACAATGAAAATAGTTACATATTACATTAGTTAAAAAAATATATTGTTGAGCAAAAAGAGTAAAAATTAAAATAGTAATGAATTCAAAATGTATAATAACATTCGACGGAAAATCGCAAGGCAGAGTTCAGTAATGTAGTGAAACTACTACTGATCTCCCACTCAAACCTTGTAATCAACATTAAAACTATGTCGTGCAAAAGCGAAAAAACAAAATACATAATTTACAAAAAAAAATAATAATAATCAACTTGCAACACACTAAAAAAAGAGCTAAAGCCGGTGTCTCAATAGCAATAAAGAGAAAATTTATAAAACACGTCAAAAATTGGCAGGCAATAAATGAGAGAATAATAACATTAGAACTAAATCTATCACAACATCTGTTCTTTATCATAGAAGTGTACGCACCAAATGACGATGCCAACATACAAGTAAAAGAAGAATTTTACGAACAACTAACAGAGGTGCTAAACAAAGTAAGACACAGGAGAGAAAAGGTGATTTTAGGGGACATAAACGGAAGAGTGGGCAGAAGAATAGATGACGAAAAAATTGGACATTCCTAGGGAAGACATAATTAATGACAACGGCACGCGCTTAATAGAACTATGCGAACAGTTTTTATTGAAAATATTGAATGGTTTTTTCCAGCATAAGGACATTCACAAATATACATGGACACAAGAAACGAGAAATTTAAAATCGATTATTGACTACAGTATCATTAAACAAGACACCTCAATTCAAATCATAGATGTTAGAGCAAAAAGAGGAGCTGTGTGTGGATCAGATCATCACTTACTAGAAACTACCATATACATAAAACACAAATATAAAAAAGTGCCCCACTCAGAAGAACAAGAACAAAAACAACATCAAAAAGACACCCCAAGATATAATTTAGACAGTTTCTCAAACGAGTCCACTGAGTTCTTATTTAAACTACGATTAGCACATAAAATGAAACAACAAATAGATGGATCCCCAAATGAAATGTATGACAACTTAAAAATACATATACACGAAGCAGCTAAAGAGGCCCTAGGAATAAAAGCTAAGTATAGAAAAATTAGAGAATATTGGTGGAATGAAAATGTTAAACATTTAATTGAGGAAAAGAAACAAGCTCACTATCGATGGCGAAACTCAAAAGATATTTTTTATAAAAGATACTGCTATGAAGTTAAGAAAGACATAATTAAGACAAAAAACATGTATTGGCAACGGAAATGTAGCAAAATAGACAACCTACTAGGGAGTTCCAAGTCGAGAGCAGCTTGAAAAACAATAAAAAATTTAAAAACTAACTCAAACGAGAAATTGACGATTGATCCAATTGGACTAGATAAATGGGAGAAATATTATCAAAACCTACTCACAGAAAAAGCCCACAGTTTCGAAGTATCAATTATAAACCGGACAAGGTAGAAAATAAATGCAATGATTTTACAGTTGACGAGGTGTCAAAAGCACTTAGAAGCATGAAGAACAATAAATCTCCTGAACCTGGAGGTATATCGGTAGAACTCTTTAAACACGCGCCGATAGTAGTAATAGAATATTTAACAAACATTTTTAATAAATGCTTAAATGGAGCAGCAATACCTACTGAATGGAAAACCGCACATATTAGTTCAATACATAAAAAATGAGACACGACAAACTGCTCAAATTACAGAGGTTTGAGTGTTACTGCGTCTACGGGTAGACTGTACGGTAGGATGTTACGAGGAAGGCATGAAAATAAATTAAAAGAGATGGAGGAACAAAGTGGGTTTAGACCAGGAAGATCCTGTATTGACAACCTATTTGTATTACAACAAATGACAAACCTTAGCACATGGGAGTAAACTTCATTTAATGTTTATTGATCTAAGAAAGTAGTCCATTTACTAAAGGAAAAAAGTTCTAACTTCGTTGACTCAAAACCGATTTTGAACATTTTTTTTTATTATTTCGGAAAAAGTTTATAGAAAAGTTCCCCATAGGTGCGAATGTGTGCTTTTTATTTTTTTAATTGTTATTAACAAATAAGTGTTTTTTAATATATTCTTAATTAAAAAAATGTATAACTTCTTTATTTATTTAAACCATTGCCTGACATTTGATAACATAAAGTTTTAGGGTTCACAGATTACGAATCTGGCCTCAAAATTGGTCTAAAAACAAAAATGGCGTGTACAAAATGGCGTCAAAGATCTAATTTTTTTTTTCTTTTTTTAAAATTTTTATTAGATTTCTAGGGGTTTTTGGGGTCGCTTATTACGAATTTGACATTAAAACTCAACTAAAACACAAAATGGCGGATCCAAGATGGCGAAAAACGTATTTTTTATTCGAATTTTATTTCTTTTCTATATACGGTGTTTTTGGGTCGCTGATCTCAAATTTTATGTTAAAGATTATCAAAAATGAAAAATAACATCTTTAAAGCGGCAAAATAGCTACATTTCTGAATTACACAGTAATTATAAATATAGCAATAAAAGGTTAATTTTTATTCTGTACGATTATTATTATTATTTAATAAACATTATATACAAATAAAATTCTAAATTGTTAAATTAAGTCAAATTTAAATAGATTAAATAGATTTAAATATAACATACGAATACATATGTATAAAATCCAACGCCTAACAATGTGTTTTCTACGACCTCTTTGTACAATTTCCAAAAGATATTACTGAATTAATAGATTTTTCTGTTTGTGACGGACGGAGGACTGTTATTACATAAAAACAAATGGCAACTTGTTCAACAGTATGGTGCAATTTTAGATATATTAATTTTATTGTACGTAATCATGGAAAAAAGCAAGTGTTTTTGTCGATTATCAGAAACAGAATAAAATCTGCTGAAAGAGACCGACGTCTAAAAACGAAAACCGCACCAGATATTCGATTTGAAAGAGACAGGTTTTTAAAGTTGTATCAAGAAAAAAATGTAGCAAATGTCTTTCATGTCGTTTTATTGATTTTTTAAAAGAAACTTTAGCTGCAAATATCATCCCTGCTCTGAAGTTGAAAGTGATGCTGATCGGTTAATAGTTACAACAGCTCTCAATGCATCAAATAAAAACATAGTCGTAGTATCAGAGTATATAGACCTATTACTTTACTACAGCTTTAGTTTCTCCCGCTAAAGATATATATTGTTTTAAACCTGCCAAAGATAAAGAAAATAAAAAAATATCTTCTTCTAAAAGCCTGCAATTTACGCATCCCAATTGTAGTGAGCATGTTCTTTCTGTACATGCTTTAACTGGATGTAACACAACTTCAGCATGTTTTAACAGAAGAATCTTCTTCTTCTTCTTGTTCAGGTGTTTATCCGATTTCGTATGTTTGCGATCAACACGGCTATCTTCACTTCATTGGTTGCAATTCTAGATAACTCATTGGATGATTTCCCATTCCACGCCCTTAGGTTTTGCAACCAAAATACTCTTCTGCGTCCTGGTCCACGTTTGCCATATATCTTGCCTTGTATAATAGATTGTAGTAGGATGTACTTATTCTCATTTCTCATTATATGTCCGATGTATTGGAGTTTGCGTATCTTGATGTCCATGATCTCTTTACTTTTTTTCACTCTCTCCAGAACTTTAAGATTTATTACGGATATTATGGAAAACCCTTCCATAATATCCGTAATATTCTCCGGTATAGCCACATTTCAAAGGTTTCGATATTTTTTGCTATTGTTTCGTTAAATGTCCAGGGCTCGACCCCATAGAACAAGATGGAAAAAATGTAGCACCTTAGCATGCGAGTTTTGGTGTCAAGGTGCAGATCATGGCTTTTTAATATAGTTTAATATATTGAAGATGTATAAGGACGAACAGACGACAATAGGACCGGCACCTTATTAAAGATCCACATCGATAAGTCCTAGGGAATGAAGCAATAGCTATGTTCAGGAAAGAATTAATTTGCCAAAATATGTGAAAATAGCAGTGATTTACAAGAGACTGCAAAAATTTATATAAAAAAATGTTGGTATAAAATGTATGCTTGCACTGTATGGTGCAAAGAAAGGCAACTGCTTAAACTCTTACAGGAATGTTTAATTGATTGAAAGTTTTCTAGTATTTCATATACCGCAAGGTAAATGAGGTTACAGACAATACAATGCATATATTTTTTAAATAACATTTTGAATTTCAGGTTTGTTCTTTTATTAAGGCGTCTACTAAAAAAAAGTAGCGTTAATTTAGCATCATTATGCCCTACGATGAATTCAGCAGAACAACATTTAAAACGCCTGTATTTGCAAACTCAGTTGTGGCTGGAAAACCAAGATATTTCAAGGGAAGATTGAGGTTGGAAATATCATCTTCCCTTGAAAGTGTTTTCCAATCCTAATGACACAAGAACCAGCTCCACAAAACATCTTAAAATATTTTTTTTGCAACTACAAAACTAGTTGCGGGCCAGCTTGTGGGTGTAGAAAAAGTGGCCTTTAGGCTCGCCGGCTTGCGGTGAATGTGGCGGAAATAGTTGCCTTAATTCAGGACCGCCAGTGTCAATGGAAGAAGCAGAGGAAAAAGAAACTAAAGCTAAATAATTTTTTTCTTGTTTTTTAAATGTATCTTGAGTTAATTTTAATAAATCAATTAAAATATGATATCTTTAATACTCATTTAACTCTTCTATCATTTGTTTCCACCATTTCTCAGACACCGTTTTCTATTTTTGATTACATTTTAACATAAAATTTGGGATGAGCGACCCAAAAAAACCCCTAGGTATACCCATCAGAAATTTAAAAAAAAATTGACCAATTTCCGCCATTTTGGCCCGCCTTTTTTTATTTTAGTTGAGATTTAATGTCAAATTCGTAATCCGCGACCCCAAAAACCCCCAGACATCTAATAAACATTAAAAAAAATAAAATAAAAAATTAGACCTTCGACGCCATTTTGTTTTTAGACCCATTTTGAGGCCAGATTCGTAATCTGCGACCCCTAAAAACCTTATGTTATCAAATTTCAGGCAATTGTTTAAATAAATAAAATAGTTATAAATTTTTTAATTAAGAGTATATTAAAAAACATTTGTTTGTTTAATAATAATTGAAAAAAATAAAAAGCACACTTTCTCACCTATGGGAAACTTTTCTATAAACTTTTTCCGAAATAATAAAAAAAAAAATGTTTAAAATCGGTTTTGAGTCAACGAAGTTAGAACTTTGGCGAATTTTTAGCGTTTAGAAAATGGACTAAAGGCATATGATAGTATCCCCTATAACTAAATTGTGGGAAGCTATGCAAGAAAACGAAATACATCCGCAATATATAAATGAAGTTAAATTAATGTACGAACAAAATGAAAGCCTAGTAAGAACGAAGATAGGCGGATGAAATTACATTAAAGTCAATAACAGGGCTTCGGCAGGGATGCTGTATATCTCTCAGGTTGTTTAAACTGTTTTTAAACACAAGCAGTGGATTAGAAAGTGTGAGAGAATGGGAGTCAAAATTGGAGAAAGAAATGTTTTCACCTTACTATTTACGGACGATCAAGTTGTTCTGGCGGAGGATTTAGAAAACTGGTAGAAGAGTACAAAGCATGGGGTGTAGAAATAAATATGGAAAAAACAAAGTATATGAAAATTGGGGAAAAGGGAGAAAATATGAAGTTAGACATGGGTACTATTGGAAATACCCTAGAATATAGATATATAGGAGTAAAATTAACAAATGATGAAAAGGATGACAAAGACATCCTGAATAAGATAGGAAAAGGAAGAGCAATAACAAGTCAGTTAAATTCGATACTATGGAGTAAAAGAAATTAGGAAAGAAACTAAGATTAAACTATTCAGATCAATGGTAGAGAAATATGGACAATTAACCAAAATCTCAAAAGAAGAATCAACGCAGTCGAAAATAGTTATTGGAGACGATGCTGTGGCGTGACACTGTTGGATCGTGTGAGAACTGAAGATATTAAACAGCGAATGAATATAGAGACAACCCTAACGGACACAATAGAAAGAAAACAGTTATCCTGGTATGGACATGTAAGAAGAATGACATAGGAGAGGTTACCGAGTGTTATTTGGAACTAGACACGAGCTAGAAGAAGAGAGACCCGGGAAGCCACGAACCAAGTGGAAAGACGACATAAGAAAGGCCATGGAAAGAAGGGATCTCCAAGACGACCTATGGCAAGACAGAGAAGCATGGAGTTTGGGATGCGATAGACGGCCTTAAGAGCTGTAATATATATATACAGGGTGTCTCTGAAATGTGTGTACATCACTTAACCACAGATTCCTGGGCTCAAAATAAGACGATTTAACCCAACTTACCTATATCCAAAAGTGCTTCGTTTAGCCAGTATTATGATTCAAAGTTCAAAACCAATTTTTTTTATTTTGCTTATAACAAAAGAACGATGTTGTCGATTCGATGATATTTGGTATAGCACTCCTTACAGATGTAGGTCATCTTTTAAGGTGATATTAGTTATTATCAGTGGACCATTAGCGTACGAAACACAGGTAACCCGGCATAAACCAGTCAAAAACTTTTTAATGTTAAGGCCAATAACTTTCCAAAAAATAAGTTTCAGGAAAGAGACTTTCAATAGTAATCTTTTTTGTTACTTGTTAATTGATGATATCTTTTAAGGTTTAGACACAAAAAAATAAATAATCTAAGGGACCGCGCACTGCATTTCTTAAAACAGATATTATCTAGCAGTCTGGTATTCTAAGAAATAAATGACGAGTAAGTGCATTTTGTTATGATATTTATTAGTGACAAGTATGTGTACTTTTAATGACAGTAGCTATTGTTAATCAATTGTGAAGCGTCTCAAATTGCTGTTGGTGTTAGCTAGTGATTTTTAGCAGTTAATATTCTTTGTTATTTACGTAGTAATGGCTGTAAAATACACTTACGCTGAGCAAACGGATATGGTGATGGTTTTAGGATATTGCGAAGGAAATTGTCGCAGAAGTGCTAGAGTGTACAACGAAAGGTTTCCAAATCGTCGCGTGCCCCAATCATCAAACTTGTGCAAACATTGAAAGACGCCTTCGGAAACGGGAAAATTTGCACCGATCACAGCTGATCGTGGACGTGCTCGTACAATTTGCACACCCAGGGTAGAAGAAGAAATTCTGGAAATAGTAGAAGAAAATCCAGAAGTAAGTAGTCGATGCTTAGCATGGCAAACAGGCGTTTCGAAGGATGTTGCTCATAGAGTTCTTAAAGAACAATTGCTATATCCTTACCATGTACAAAACGTCAGGAGCTTTTGCAGCTGATACCATCGCACGTCTTGAGTTTTGTAGGTTCATTCAAGAAAGAAAAGCTGAAGATGTCAATTTTAATACGAAAATTCTCTTTACTGATGAGGCGTGTTTCACAAGGAGGGGTATGACAAATTTGCACAACGAACATGTGTATGCAGATGAAAATCCACATGTCATCAAGCAACGCCACTTTCAACATGAGTTTAGAATAAATGTATGGATAGGAATAATCGGCAGTTTCATCTTAGGCCTGTCATTTTAACCAAATCGTTTTAAATGGAGAAAATTATTTACACTTCCTTGTAAATACCTTACCCGATTTATTGGAACACTTGCCGTTAAATCTTAGACGCGACATGTGGTTTCTACACGATGGAGCACCACCTCATTTTACATTGAACGTTCGGAATCATCTTCATGTACAGTTTCTTAACAAATGGATAGGCAGAGGAGCTGATGCTCCTGCAAAATGGGCACCTCGTTCTCCAGATTTGAATATTTGCGATTCTTTTTGTGTGGGGAGCTCTAAAGAGCAGAGTGTATTCTCGTCCTATAAACACACAGGACGAACTTTGGGCCAGAATACAGAACACTTCACAGTCCATTAAGAATGATGCAGAAATGTTACAACGAGTACAGTTCAATTTTTTGCGTCGAATCAACCTTTGCATCCAGGAAGATGGTGGTCACATTGAGCATTTACTGTAGATCTAATAAAGTACATACTTGTCACTAATAAATATCATAACAAAATGCCTTATCGTCATTTATTTCTTAGAATACCAGACTGCTAGATAATATCTGTTTTAAGAAATGCAGTGCGCGGTCCCTCAGATTTTATTTTTTTTGTGTCTAAACATTAAAAGATATCATCAATTAACAAGTAACAAAAAAGATCACTATTGAATGTCTCTTTCTGAAACTATTTTTGGAAAGTTATTGGCCTTAACATTAAAAAGTTTTTGGACTGGTTTATGCCGGTTACCTGTGTTTCGTACACTAATGGTCCACTGATAATAACTAATATCACCTTAAAAGATGACGTACATCTGTAAGGAGTGCAATACCAAATATCATCGAAATCGACAACATCGTTCTTTTGTTATAAGCAAAATAAAAAAATTTGTTTTGAACTTTGAATCATAATACTGGCTAAACGAAGCACTTTTGGATATAGGTAAGTTGGGTTAAATCGTCTTATTTTGAGCCAGGAATCTGTGGTTAAGTGATGTACACACATTCAGAGACATCCTGTATATACATTTAAGGAGACAGGAGCAAAAAAGAAACGCCGTTTGGCGCGCTGTATCTGAAAAACTATTGGTCTGACGGAAAAAACTCATAAAACGTATTTTATGTACAGGGTTATTCATTATAAATTACCCACCCCTTATCATCGTTATTATTGCCTATAGAAAAAAAAGTTTTAAATAAAAGTTATGTGGTTATAACTGAATTTTGTTAAAATGCTATCAAAAGTACAGTGGCGTGCATAATTAAGGGGATACAAAAAAGTAATATATTTTTTTAAATGGAACACCCTGTATATTATTAAATTTTTGGAACGACCTTTTTTTCCTGATTTCAAAAATATACCATATGTTACCCTTACCTTATACCGTTTTTTGAGTTATTAAACGTTGAATATCTTAGTTAAACTAGTTACTGTAAATAGGAATTATTAAAGTAAGCTATGAAAATGCAACTATTTGTTTGATAAGTGACATTTCTTTAATGAAATAATAAAAATTAGTTATCATTTATTTATATTTAAATTTCCTGAATAAAACTTTGTTATATTTAATAATGTTAACTAGTTTAACTAAGATATTTGACGTTTAATAACTCAAAAACGGTATAAGGTAAGGGTAACATATGGTATATTTTTGAAATCAGGAAAGAAAGATCATTCCAAAAATTTTATAATATACAGGGTGTTCCATTTAAAAAAAATATATTACTTTTTTGTATCCCCTTAATTATGCACGCCACTGTACTTTTGATAGCATTTTAACAAAATTCAGTTATAACCACATAACTTTTATTTAAAACTTTTTTTTCTATAGGCAATAATAACGATGATAAGGGGCGTGGGTAATTTATAATGAATAACCCTGTACAATTTTATGCTCTTCAATATTTATTACTTTACTTTTTTTGTAGAACCAATGGGAACGGAGATATTTACAAAAAAGCTGATTTTGGACGCCATTTTGAAAAGATGGCGGCTCGAGCGGTCTTCCCCCAAGGTCGCAAACTCAAAGTCATGATCAGGACACTAAATTTTACGATCCCACCAAATTTCATTTGGTTACGACTTTTTGCGTGGTAAAACTACACATTGCCTCGACTATTTATTCCGTCCCTGATTGAGTTCCTACTGTTAGATTATTGTATATCCTGGTTTACATTGTTTTTTATTTGTGACTTCGATCAGATTCATACGGTATGTATAGATCTGATCGAAGTCACATACTCTAGGTATGTATAAGGTCACTATATCAATAAGGTACCGCCATTCCATTCCTCGCTTGAGAATGTGAGAAAATTGGGAGATAAGGATAACAAATACAAATTTCCCAAGTGCAATAGGGAAGACTAGAGTGCTTTATTAACCAGGTAAGCTTATCCCACTAGATTTTGTGTTACAGGGGATTTTAGCGCCAAGCCGTTGGCTGCGCTGACCGGTAACCGTGCGTTCTGTCGTCTGTCAACCAAGCAAGACTAGAAACCGTTGGAGTACGTACTGCTGCATCCAAACGAACAGTGCATGCTGATTTAAATCTTGGTGCATTCCATTACGATACTAATTATAATTACAGTCTTCATGTGGTTATTTAAACCTATACAGTGTGTAGGTGTTGTTCTGTGTTGTCAACTGTATCTGTCAGTTCTATTGAGTTCTGTCACTCGTCACTGTTGTTTGAACTAAGGTACTATAATTAAAGTTCTCTAGTTTGAAACACACGTGCGTGTTAGGTAACAGTGTTTTCGTTTCGATTTTTCTGCTTTCTCTTTATTTGTTTTAAAAACCAATCTTTTTCAAGACTGATTAAATTAAATGACATGATCGTTGTTTTTCCGCAC
>CALNHX010011939.1:0-28511 GCA_940337035.1 Agriotes lineatus
GGATGCAAGTAAAGCCAAAAGCAATTTGGAGTTTAGCTTCTCTTACAATACTATTATTTGTTCATTGTTGTAGCGGTAATGGAGATGGTTTCTATAGCTCAGCTTTTCAGTCCCAACTAATCGGCAACAGCTTGCACAACGCAAGCATGCCACGCCTCGTCGCTTATGGAGCTATAGTTACTCTGAAAAATCACCGCACTGGCGGTGGATACTTACATTCGCATTATCACCTTTATCCGGAAGGAATTGGGGCCAGACAGCAACAGGTACGCAGCTCATTCCCTGCATTAAATGAGCTCAAGAATACGATTTCCAGATAACAACGTACACCCACAAAGATGACAACAACAAATGGATCATTAAGAAGTACAACAGCAACAAGGTGAAAGGCGTAAACATTCTGCGTAGTGGCGATCTGATAAGACTCGAGCACGTACCAACCAAGCGGAACCTCCATTCGCACAAAGAGCAGGCCCCGATAATGAAGAAGCATTTCCAAGTCACCGGCTATGGCGAGGCAAGTATTGTAAAGCTTGTGCGAGGGCAGTTCCGTAAAACCACTGAATGTGTAATAAATTTCACTTGTTAGAATGGCACCGGAGATGCAAACGACGTGTGGCGTGTTTCTGTGATTGGAGCCAGCGACGGGACCGAAGTGGCGACGGTTAGCAGTAAGCTGCGCCTCTTGCACTACCTCCAGTCCTGCGCCTTGACCAGTACCGGCAAACAGCTGCCCAAGTGGGCGTACGAGCAGCAAGAAGTGTCGTGCAATCCAAATCTGCGCGATGTTAATGCGATTTGGAACGTGGAGGAGAATGTTTTTGCAAAATGTATGGCGGATAGTTTTGGAATTGATTGAATTTTTGACTTTTTGTCATCTTTCAGTACCCAACGTTAGCTTCAAGGTTTATGCCCCGAGCTTTTTGGAGAGGTTGCTCGAGTCCCATGCGGTCATGTTTCAAGGAAACGCCGGCTTAAAACCGAAGGAAGGAGAAGTGACTTCGAGGCCTTGGCAGTGGCCTATTAATTATCGAGTGAGTACCAAATAATTTTATCCATTTTAGCACAGTTTCTCATTCAGTGTAGAGTAAGTTCCATTTCTCATTGACACACCTCTATATTTTTGTTGTTTAATATGGACTGATCTAAAATTTTACACTTTATAATATTTTATATTTAATTTTGCAGGGTCAATTTTTCTCAGGATCAACCTACAGAATCTATTTGCTCGGCAACCCTGTTATTTGGTGGAGTAATTTGGTATTTCTCGGCATTTTCGTCATAATATTCACCATAAATGCGGTTAAGCAACAGCGAGGTTACATCAAATCATTTTCAGGTACGACACAATGTCACAATTACTTTTGTTACATAATAAAAATGTAATTTAACAGAGGCCAACAAGGAAAAGCTAGTTGCTTGTGCCTGGCTGTTCTTAGCGTGGATGCTCCACTACGTACCGTTCTGGGCCATGGGTCGAGTGCTCTATTTCCATCACTATTTTCCTGCCCTCTTGTTCAATTCCATGCTCTCAGGTATTTTTCCAAGCCATACTTGATAGAACTACTGGTCTTATACGCTTGTTTGCAGGCATACTGCTGGACCACTTGCTGGAAGAAGTACCGAAGTTCTTTTCGCCTCGAGTAGCAGCCACTGTGTACCATACTATGCTGGTCACGATTCTGTCATGCATTGTATACAGCTTTCTTGTATTTTCGCCGCTGGCGTATGGCATGAACGGGCCTTCCGCCACTGAACCCAACTCCACCATGCACAAACTGAAATGGTTGGACAGTTGGGAATTTTAATGCTCACATGTACAATATAATGTAAAATATTTTTATAAATATGTAATATTTATAGTATCGTTTTTATACAAGCGAAAGATTATAATATTTTGTATACATTTATTGAAAATAAAATTTAAAATCTTTAAATAAACAAAACAAACCAAAAATAGCTGTATATAAAATAAAATAGCAAATAGAAAGTTTAGACCTGATTTGCAACTTGAAGCCATATACAGGGCGGAATAAAAAAAAACTTTACACACTTTGGTAGGTGATAGTTTGTAATACAACCTGCAAGCGCCTGCATTTTTATTTTTTACATCCAGTCGGTTCAGAGTAATATTGCAAGAACAATCGTATAAATGGTTGGTGGTAGTTGAGATAGCAACAGGGTTACTATGAGTGATTGAATAATATAATAGTTATTTACTATACAAGTGCGCACTAGTTTGTAACTTACACACATGTGTATTAATGATGCATTATCGAGCATGTACTGTACAAAATTTTATCTACAACTGCCTAAAATTGAGAAAAGTGCATTAAGAGAAATTTCAGATCTGTCGTTTTCAAAAATATTTTAATAGGCAAATATCATTCATTTGGCACTATTTCAGTTAGATAGTGAAGCCATTACACCACTCAGTTGGGTAATGAAGCCATTACATAACTGAGTGGTGTAATGAGCTCCATTACCTAACTGAAATAGTGTCAAATGAGTGACATAATGAGTTACGTATCACACTGGAGTAGATAAGAAAATAATATTGACTTCAAATTTGTTAAAAACTTTCAATGTGGGTTATCTAAGTAAGTTTGATTTGGGGCACTGCCTCCTACACTTACAAGCCATGCTGTTGGAGATTTGGCAACGCTGATCGTAGACCAATTTTTGTTCTGTTTATTTATTAAAATGTCTGTTGAAATGTGGCGTGTGATTAAATATTAATATGTTGGACTGCTCTAAGTTTGACGAAATACATTTATTTATATTACTGTACTGTTCGTGATAAGTGCAAGTAAAATTGCTGCTAGAATTCATGTGGTTTATTAAGTATTTCACTGAGGTAAGTAACAAGCTAACCTCATTTTTAGGGCATTTCTTGTAACTTTTAATTTTATATTTAGAATGCCACGAAGACGCTGTGAACCAACCACAACAGTACCTTAAAGAACATCGTATGCAAAAGCTAACATTTTCTTTTCAAATGAACGAGATCTGAAAGAAAGCATGGCTTCGTGCAACAGCACGAGAACGTTGGACCCTAACAAAAAGTTCTGTCGTGTGTGAAATACATTTTAATGGAAAATACATTTGAAAACGTTAGAAATGAGAGTGGGGAAATGCAGAACTGTTGCTGCATAACCCTCAATTAGCTGACAAAGCTGTCCCAAGCGTATTTCCAAATTTACCAACATATTGTCGTCGAAAGCGCCTCAAGAAAGGACAAATCCTGAATGTAGAAGAAGAAAAATATTGGAAAGACATGCACAAACAGTGAAAGTGTTTTTAAGTGATGACACCAGCAGTTTTTTGAAGTTTATGGAACAATTTGCGTCACACAAATTTAGATGTTACCAAGCAGATAAGTTTATTATGTTCAAATAAGATTATTTACAGCTGTAGCACCATATTTTTGCATGTATGTTGTACTCTCAATCAGCAGTGGTGTATAGAAAGTTACAAACTTTAAAATAATTACAGAAATATTCTTTCATACATATGTTACATAGGTTAGGTTGTTTTATTTTTATAAATATACTGTTACATGTTTGTATTACTTGACTATGTAAATAAATGTCACCATTACAGAAGCTATCTTTAGTTAATTACGGAGTAAAATATGATAAGTAGTAAAACTGTGCTCTTTAAAGCAAAATTATTTAAAATGGGAGTATTGTAATTTAGGACCAACAACTACCAAAGATGCAATGTTGCCAAGTCTAACAGCATGGCTTGTACAGTGCGTGACAACTAGCTGAAGCTCTGAGAATTGGATGCGCAGTAGTCTTAAGCCTAGTTGGCAGGTACAATTCAGTTCTGACAAAATTCTTTTCGAGTGAAGATGGGTACAACAACTGATCTTCACTCAAACCCAATTTTCTTAGAACTGAATTCTCCCCGCCAACTCGGCTAAAGAGTACTGCGCATCTAATTCTCAGAGCTTCAGCTAGTTGTCACGTGCTGTAAGTGTAGGAGGCAGTGTTTGGGGTAAAGTGCTTTACTAACCAGGCAAGCTTATCCCACTAGACCACGTGCGTGTTAGTTAACAGTGTTTTTGTTTCGATTTTTTCTGCTTTCTTTTTATGTTTAAAAACCAATCTTTTTTCAGACGAATAAAATTAAATGACATGATTGTTGTCTTTCCGACTTACCGTATGCTATTTGGAAAGTAACTAGGATTTGCCGCCACTTTCAGTGACTCAAAATGGCGGACGAGCTTGCTCGTATAAATATAGTAGGTACCTTAGTTTGGGGTAATTAGAAGACATTGTGTAATTAGATTTAGTAACGTCTTATATAGCGATTAATTGAATTTATTGTCTAGATTCAGCGTTAAATGAAGTACTTGATCATTTTAGGTATTTATAATTTTAAATGCCCGCGAGATATGAATGGTCCTCGACACCGAAAGGTAAAAGAGGCTATAGATTATGAATGAATGAAATAATTTATATAAAATGTCAACGTATTTTGGATCAAGCAATTAAAATTTATTTTGAAGGTTAATTAAATTTTCTTATGTACTACATATCGGATGGGGGCAAGGGTTGATGTACCCAGGGTCGGGTGTAGCGTAACTACAGATGCCGCAAGGTCCATAGCTTCTCCCTGACCAAGATCGTTGTGCGTGGTGAAGAGCCACAACCTACTAGAGGTGCCCCTGTTATTGCAGAACACAACGGATCTAGAGGAGTAAACCTCGAAAATAAATCCCATATATATGGAAAGGCGCGTCTGGAAGCCAAGATGGCAGCCCCATCACCAGACTCGGGTGGGTTGGCCGATAACCAGCATTTCACCTTAAAATTTATTTATCAAAGAAACTGATACAAAGAATAGCCGGATGGATAAATCGAAGACAGAAATTGGCATGAAAAAGGCAATACGAATAGGAAATTGGAATGTTCGAACGATGCAAGAAACTAGCATACTAGCCCAAGTGTCGAAAGAAATGATTAGATACAACCTATTATTACTGGGACTCAGTGAAATTAGATGGGCAGGTAACGGTGAATTTAAACTGGCAAATGGAGACTGTCTTTTATACTCCTGCAAGGACCAGTCCGACAACCGGGAAAGTGGTGTAGGGTTTCTACTCAATAAAGAAATAAGAAAATCTCTTATAAGTTGGTCACCCGTCTCAGATAGGATAATAATGGCAAAGTTGAAGACAAGAGCCAGAAATTTGTCAATAATTCAATGCTATGCTCCCACTGAAAATGCTGCACAAGAAGATAAAGATAGATTCTATGAACAATTGATAAGTAGCATTTCAAACATAAACCATGCTGACATTAAAGTAGTCATGGGAGATCTGAACGCTAAGGTGGGCAGTCAATTGAGTGACGACGAGAGAAGTGTTGGGAAATGTGGACTGGGTAAGCGTAATAATAATGGTGAACTATTTGTTGAGCTGTGCTCAAATTTTGATCTAGTAATTGGTGGAACTATCTTTCCACATAAGGGATATCCACAAGATCACTTGGACTTCCCCAGACAACAAAACAAGGAACCAGATAGATCATATTGCTTATAGCAGGAAATGGCGCAGCTCATTTCTAGACGTACGCAACAGACGAGGCGCAGATGTAGGGAGTGATCATCATCTCGTAACCTGCACAATAAGACTAAAACTTGCGACAATTAAAAGTCGCAACCCCTTTGTTAAACGCAAAGAATTCAACTTACATCACCTCAGCAACTCTGAAATTAAAAATGAACTTAAAGTAGCCATTAACAACAGAGAAAACTTAGACGTCGTTCAGCAGGAACCATTAGAAACCAGGTTGGATAAGGTCACCGACCATTTACTGCAGCAAAGTGAAAAAATACTGGGGCTAAGAAATAGATATAGGAAACAATGGTTGTCGGATAGGACATGGGATCTAATTACACACAGGAGGGAACTTAAAAATAAAATAAATAACTGTGCATCCCACTCCAAGGAAATAGATGAATTATCCAGGAATTATAATGAACTAAACAGAGCAGTCAAAGCAAGCGCGAGACAGGATAAACGCAACTGGTACAATAATATGGCAGACAAAGCAGAAGAAGCAGCTAAACACGGTAATATAAAAATGCTGTACCAGATCTCAAACCGTTTAGTCAACAAAGGACAAGCATCTAATGTTCACATCCGTGATAAAGAAGGTACCCCGCTAGTTACTGACGACGATCAGATAAGCAGGTGGGAAGAATACTACAGAGAGAAAATTGGTAAAGTTCCAGAAGAGTTGAATCTCATGATTGAAGAACCAGAGCTACCCGAAAGAGCAAATATCCAGACAACAGTGCCCACCGAGGAAGAAATAAAGAAAGCCATTGACCAACTGAACTCAGGAAAGGCAGCCGGAATAGATAACTTGCCTCCGGATATTCTAAAAGTTGACAATAATCTTGTTGCTGAACTATTATACCCCATCATTGAGAGATGTTGGGAAACCGAGGACATCCCTGATTCATGGAAAGAAGGAATTGTTATCAAATTGCCCAAGAAAGGAAACCTAAGTCATTGTGAAAACTGGAGAGGCATAACGCTACTAAAAGCAATTAATAAAATAGTAGTAATGATAATATCAAATCGCATCTCGGAAAATGTTGAACCAACTTTAAGGAAAGAACAAGCCGGATTTCGAGCAGGGCGATCATGCATTGACCATACAAACACGCTTAGGATAATAGCAGAGCAATCTATAGAATGGAACTCGTCGCTCTACCTACTATTTATAGATTTCAAACGTGCTTTTGACAGCCTCAACCAAGATGCCATCTGGAAAATTCTATCTCACATAGGTATCCCACAAAAGCTAATTAACATCATAAAAAGCTTGTATAATAATGCATCATGCAGGATATTACACAAAGGTAGAATTAGCAACAAGATTTCAGTGGCAAATGGAGTAAAGCAGGGATGCCCTCTGTCCCCGTTACTGTTTAATATAACGCTAGATTGGGTGATGAGAGCCGTTAACACTGAAAGCAGAGGCATTGTGTGGACTTTTCAAGAACGACTGGAAGATTTAGCATATGCTGACGATATCTGCCTCTTGGCTCACACGTATGAAGATATGGCAGCAAAACTACGACAACTGGTTACGGAAGCAGGTCGTGTAGGTCTTGAAATTAATGTAGCCAAAACAAAAGCAATGCGAATTAATACACGTAACCGCAACAAATTTTACATCAGCAACCAGGAGGTAGAAGAAGTAGACCAGTTCTGCTATCTTGGCTCTATCATAACCACTAAGGGGGGCACAGAAGAAGACGTTCTAAATCGTATCCGGAAAGCTAGACAAGCATTTGGAATGCTCAACAGAATCTGGGCTTCAACTCAAATAACTAGAAAAACGAAGCTAAGATTATTTAATTCCAACGTTAAATCAGTACTGTTATATGGGTGTGAAACCTGGAAGATCACAGCAAACATCTCTACTAAATTACAAACTTTCATAAATAAATGTCTGCGAAAAATATGTCGTATTTTCTGGCCAGAAATAATCTCCAACGAACAACTGTGGCTTACTACTAACCAGCCTGAGGTAGCTAAAGAAATTCGCAAAAGAAAATGGAAATGGATTGGTCATTCTTTAAGAAAAGATCAAACTGAGATTTCGAGACTGGTGTTAGATTGGAATCCGCAAGGCAAGAGAAAGCGAGGCAGACCACAGATGACCTGGAGACGTACAATACTAAAAGAAGGAGCGGATACCGGTAAAACTTGGAACGAAGTAAAAGTACTTGCACGAAATCGAGTCCGATGGCGACACTTTGTTGAAGCCCTATGCTCCACCTAGGAGTAGAAAGGATATATATATATATATGTGGGGTATGAGGCGTGTTAGAAATTGCTTGTTCAGATGCTAGATAGGAAACCAAGGGAATTACGTCTTCATATGCGCCCTATGTTTTCCCACATACATTGGACAGACTAAACAATTACTGAAAAACAGAATTAATCAACATAAATATTATCCTCCTTAAACAAAAAAACTGCTTTAACGGATCACGCCACGGAAAATTACCACAAATTTAACTTCAATACACCAAAAATCTTACGTAAAGAGAATAACTTAAAGAAACAGTTGGTTTTGGAAATGTTTGAAATACAACGAAGCTCTACTGCTATAAATTATAGAACTGATATAGAAAACCTAAGCTCTTTTTATCATAACCTATTTAATTAATATAAAAAAAAATTACAAATGAATTATGTTTATCATAATTTATATTCTGCTATTAAAAATTCAAACTTTGCTTGATTTTGAAATTTCACATTTTAAATAAATACGACCCTGTACATGTCAAATGTATATGTATAATCTGTAACCTCATTTACGTGTCAAATACAAATTTAAATTTTACACTCTGCGCATTACTGATAATAAATAAGAAACAACCTTGGATTCTCATATTTAAGTGCATGCCTTCAATATGTAAAGTACATTTTTTTTCTATAATAATTTTCAAGGTCAACTTTCTAGGGGATAAGTTTCATTCCTGCAGGGTCCCTAGTTTTAATAATGTTGGTACATACATTTTTAGTTCTTTCTTTCCACTAAAAAAATTATTGTCATTTTGCCAGATATGTCATAGTAGTGGGTAAAACAAACAGTATAGTAAAATATTGCAAATTGATTAATTATTAAACTTACATTATTTGAAAATGAACATAATGATTCCATGTTAAAAAAAGAAATTTGTCAAGAGTTCAAATTAAGAAACTTTGGGCCGGTTGCAGAAAGCAATGTTAAGTCTGGTGAACAAAATCGCATCAAATTTTGTTTACTAATGTATTAGTTACCATAAGCATTTGAGATTTGATTCGTTTTTGTTCACTTTGACGTCGCGTTAGCTAACACCAGACTTAACATTGCTTCCTGCAACCGGCCCTTTGACATTCAAAATTGTCACATAGCCATAATTTTGAAAAAGTTCTACCAACACAAGGTATACAAATTTCCTAGCGTTTTAATCACATATCTACCAACATTGTAACACTTTGACAGTTATTATAGAAAAAAAACGTACTTTACATGTACAACTCATAAATTTTAATTATGGAATATGCAAACATTCCATTTATTTTCGGTTTTTAATATGAAATAACTATAAATGTCGTAATAGACATTTCTAACCTTCATTATATCACAAGTAAGTATGCAAATAAAGGATAATTTTATGTGTTTGCTTATCTAATGTGTTTTTTTTCTATTTCAGCTTTGCAAATTTTAATACTATACTATGTAATAAATTATTACTGAAGCTAATACTATTAGCGAAACGTTTAATTAATTATTAAATTATATATTGCGACAAAATGATTTTTTATTCATACAACAAAAAATCATGCTTTTTCTATAATGTTTTTTAACAATTTTGACATAATTATCTCCTTAAACAATTTTTCCTAATTTGCTGTCTTAACAAAGCAGTTACCGCATCCATTTTGAGTGCAGTCATGAACCATTACCAAACCCGAAATCAACTTTTTTCGGTTGGTGACATTGCACGAAATGTCAGTGTGAGTTTAAGATTATAGCCAATGACACTAATGACAGTAAATTAACCATAGCATTTTCGGCAATTTGCCGTATTTCTGGCGGAGTGCAGGAAATTTCTGTGAAACACTAATCCACACTAATTTTACAATTTCACGTGCGAACTCTTGCGAAAAATGACATTTATGGTGAGTCCACTTGATTCAAATTTAAAATTTTGTTTTAAATGTATGCTTTGCAATAAAACTTGTAACATATCGTTTATTTGATAGTTTAGGGTAGGTTCGTGTTTTACCTGATGCTGTTAGCGATTAAATGAAAAAACACACAAATTCAACAAACAATTTATTAATATTTAAAAAACCCCACTTAAACTATGTAGCTTTCAAGCAGACCTAGATTTTACACCTTCCAGCAGTGCCAATGGCGTCCTGCAGGCAATGAGATTCGAGAATCCTCCCTCGAATTCCTCAGGACCCTGGTGTGGGCGAACGGAACTTCCTCGGCGGGTAGATGACTACTATTTTTTGTGTGCCAGGGTAGCTTCCCCGGCAATGGTGAAGGCACAATTTATTTCCGAAGCACTTTTGTTTCTTAATTCGCACAGCACCTCAATTCACAGTCCTTTTTCAATATCTTCAACTATGTACCGGCCTTGAGATGGGCCGCTACCTTCTGCCTTCCAGGGCTTCAACCACCTCGTTTATTTCTTGTGCCCTTTCTGGTGCCCCTACCACTAGAGGTATGGAAGATTTAGAACTCGAATGTTTGCCTGCTACAAACTGTTACCAACTATTACAAAATTTCCTAAATTACCAAAATTGATTTTATTTGTAGTAAAACGGATTTTTAACTTGCAAATTACATAAAAAACTTCCGAGCACTCGTCCTTCACAGCACTCCTGCCTTCAGCAATCGTGCTGCAAACTGGACTCGTGTCGAAATACAAGTTTTATAAAACTCGTGTTTTAATATACTATTAAACTTTTCAAAATTAATTGTCAATTACTTGAATCTTTTAAATTAATAAATAAATATTCAATCCGCTTTGAGTACTGCTGCCAACTGCCAAGTGCCAGTAAGAAAAGCGCATTTCCCTAACTTTCTAATAGTAGTCTTGACATTAAAATAAAAAATGGGTATATTATTTCTAATAATGAAAAAATCGCCTTTTTTCTACTTTTTATTAATTTTTAGACAATCTTCAAACATTTTTATACACTTAATTACCATGATTAATTTATATAGAACTTCCATTTCTTATAGAAGCTTCTATAATTTCCCGCTTTACATAGTGTCATCAATGAATGCCAGATATAGTTTCTTTGCTAGCTTTACCTTCCTTTCAACAATAAATTTTCTTAATGAACTAATATGATCTTATAACCCTTATACCCTTCTGCTTTTGATCTCAATTGTATTTCTAATACTTGTGTGTATACCTGGCAGTCCTATAAATTCTGTTCTTGGTATAAAGGCTTCTATTCACAACAGGTCATGAAACTAATCAGAGAATATAATCCAAAAAACTTTTTTTATCGCATCTTTTGCCTTCAAACACGCACACTACTTCTAGAGGTATAGAAGCTTCTGCTTTTAAAAACAGCATTTTGGTGATGTTTAGAACAAGTCTTGAAGAAGACACACCACAAACAGTAATTCAGTGGATTTAGGTCAGGACTAAACGCCAGTAAATTGGCTTCCAGCCAGCCCTCCAACCACACCATCAATGAAGCTGTATAATGGCCTCTTTCCACTTTGGAAATTTTCTCAGCTACTTCCCGAGAGCCATGAGCGTGCAGTTGTTCATTCTTGCAATTGAATTTTTCTTTCACGGTGAAGATTTTTTCATCAGTAAAGACTCTCTGCCGGTGACTGCCATTTGTGTGCCACTTTAGCAATCCTCTTGCTCTCATGATTCTTTTGTGACGTAAAGCCTCTATAATTGACCAGTACTTCCGGTCTAAGATCTTGCCTTATAAAGTGAGACGTGGTTCTTGGTGAGATTTGCATTTCCCCCTGCCATGATCTTCTGTTTATGGAGGAGATGTCTGCGAATTCTCTCCACCACAGGTTTGATAACGGCTTGTTACCTCATATTTAGTGGAAAAGGCACATAATCCTGTAGTTTGTGTATTGCCAGAATTATGTATGTATTAGCTGTAACTTCTTTTACCTCCTTGTGTAGGCTGGTGCTTGTCAGAATTATATTTTTTCTTAATTACTACTTGAAATCCGATTTTTCTTCCACACTTCAGTGACAATCTCCCAATTATATTTTTTGAGACTTGCACCTCCCAGTTTGATCGTTTCAGGTTTTATTTCATCTTCAGCTCCCCAATGTTTGTAGGTTAATTGTGTCTTGTATATCTTCTTATTAATTTACTTGTATTTCTTCTTCAAGTATATTCTTATAATGTTCTTTCCACGTTTTTAGGATTTCTTTCTCCCTGTTGTTATGTTGCCACAATTTTATTTCTTAATGCTTTTATTGTTGTCCAAGCCCCACTGGCCGTCACTCAACAGCGAGGGCACTTGACTATAAATTCTCACCTTTCTCCTTCTGATCGTTTGAAGCGTTTCATCTCTGGCATGGTTTATACGTTGAGTTACCGTGCTCTTCTATTCCTTCCGTTGCAAAGAGTTTCGCCTGTAGCGGTGTTAACACATTGAGTTACTGTGCTCTTTTGCTTTTTCTCCTGATGAAGCTCCTTACGAAAGTGAGCGAAATGTCGAGTTCTTCAACCACAATAATGATACGGTCCAATACCGGCTTTATTATTTTTTTTACCTAAGCACTCCTCTCATCATAATCCTTAGTTTGTATATATTTATTTCTTTTAGAGTTCTTTGGTTTTTACTTTCCTAAATAACACCATTCCACCATTTTGTTTTGATTAACTCTTTGTGTATCACATAGGTACCTATTTTGGCTGGCCTTTACAATTATATTCCTTTTTATCTTTTATTGTATTTCCTCTTGATATGATACATTTGTATTGTCAGTTTTTAGTGTTTCTGCCTTTTTTTTCTTATATAGAGGGTATTTGAAAAAAGGTTAGATATTCTACCCACGTATAATACCCATCAAAAGAAGCAAAAAAAGTCTTGATAACCATAAATCCGCAAATCAACTGGTTCAGACATAGAGTTGATTTTGTATTTTAATCACTGCATTACTGCACTTCTCATTGTGTTTACCATGGAAAAATTTAAGTCGTTCTATTTTGTTTCTTTTTATTTGGTGTCATAAATTTTGCTATAGTACTGTATCATCAGTTTTATAGTATTTTCGCTAAAAATTATTTGCAAATAAAAGAAAATGCCACTCTACACCAATTAGTCCAAGAGCCGCAACGGGTTTTCGTACAGTATTTTTAACAAGTGTGTAACTGTTATGGAAGGTTCCTTTGAATATACTGAGAAGGAAACCCAAAGTCTGGTAAGCCTGTGGTGGTAGTTTTAGTCCTCTTGCGTTCTTGAAGGATGGAAAAAATAATAAGAAAAAATCTGGTGTGATGCACTCACACAACTTCCTTTTACATTGATCTTATAATTAGTCAAAAATTTCAGTTTTAATTTTTAACCATTTGTTAAAAATTTTCAAAAATTACAAATTCTACAAAAACGGTACAAAATCGAGTGTTAGTTGAAGATACAAATTTTCTCTAGAATTTTAAGGTGAATTCAAAAATGTAATAATATACCGGGTGTTTTATTTAAAATAGGAGTTAATAAAAAAAATAGAAAAAAAAACAAAAGAAACCCACTTTAGAAGTATTCAACTGGAAAATCACTTTGCTATGTATTTCATCATTATCATCTATAGTTTTATTTGCATTATAATCTTCTCTTTTATGTGAAGGTATGAACTTTAAGGATTTATAATTAGGGTCCAAAAATAAAGCCACCTAATGTAACTTGTTTGGCACAATTTGTGATTTAATGAATTTAAAAGTTGCTGCACCCTGCTGTTTTTTATTCGTTACTAAATATTTAACGTGAAATTAACGTGAAACGTGAATCACGCTTTGGAAATTTTCACTCACGTTCACTCACGTTCACGTCACGATTTTCAAATATTAGTCACGTTCACGACGTGACACGCCGTGACACGACGTGACACGACTGTTTTCACGTCACGCGCCCATCCCTACTTCCTTTATAGTAAAAGGAAGTAAAAAGTATAATAACAAGTCTGGCGCTTTGCTATGTTAAAGGTGATATCTCATGTAAAGTACATTCTTTTTTCTATAATAATTTTCAAGGTTAACTTTCTAGGGGATAAGTTGCATTCCTGCAGGATCCCCAGTTTTAATAGCGTTGGTACATAGATTTTTAGTTCTTTTCTTCCACTAAAAAAATGATTGTCATTTTGACAGATATGTCACAATTTAATATCACTTGCTTCATTTTTGCATTTAAAATATTTCTTGGTTTTCTTTTTTTATCCGATTTTATTGATGATGATGATGATTCCATGTTAAAAAAAGAAATTTGTCAAGAGTTCAAATTAAGAAACTTTGACATTCAAAATTGACACATGACCATAATTTTGAAAAAGTTCTGCGAGGTATAAAAATTTGCTAGCGTTTTAATCACATATCTACCAACATTGTAACACTTTGACAGTTATTATAGAAAAAAAATTTACTTTACGCAAAAAATTTACAGACGCTTCTGCGAGTGGTAAGTTTACCCCACATTCGCATAAAGTTGTATAATAAACTTAACCATTTACAGTAAAATATCGAGAGATAAAAAAAACTGATCTTCAGCGGGCTTTTAAAATTCAAACATATGAAAAATATATTGGTAGCACTGTAAGTCTATGTCAAATTCGAGGTTATCCGGTTAAGTTTTCCGTCAGTTTTGACACAGACTGATGCAAAACCTAACCTGCTATCCTCAAATTTGACATAGACTTACATTAAAAATACTGTAAGAAATCCGTTGCTGGCTCTTGGACTAAATGAAGAAATGGCAGATATTCATTTCATGTACGGCCGTGCCAATAGCAATGCTTATGAAGCATGGCGTCTGTATGCCGAAGCATTTCCGAATCGTGCACTTCCATCCGATAAGTTAGATTCAAAATTGCATCGATGTTTAAGATAACATTGCTCATTTAGTGTAAGTAAAAATGATGCCAGACGGCCCAGGTCAATGTCTACTCCTGGGTGTTTTGGGAGACCGTTTAATTGGACTAGGTAACACTTACCCCCACTATTGTACTATGTCCCCCTAAATGTTATGCTTAACCTTTGGTTTATGCACGGTGGGGGGCTTCTCAGCATTTTGCAATTGCTGTAAGAAATTTTCTAATTGAAACTTACAACAATAACTGGATAGGACGAGGGGTCGAGTGCCATGGCCACCCAGATCCCCTGATTTAAACACGCTTGACTTTTACATTTGGGGATTTTTAAAATCGCTAGGCTTGTTAATGACATAGACGACTTGCCAGACTATTTGCCATATTGCAAGGATATTCAAAAGAATAAGAGCTTCGTTTCTGCGACGATGAGAAGCTTGTGTAGAAAAGGAAGGTGGACATGTAGAACATTTACTTTTAAGTATTTCTCGTTATCTAATATGTAGCTATTAGCACAATTACTATTTGTTTTATAATTTTTTGATTAAAATACAGAATCTGAAACAGTTGATTTGCGAACTTTTTTGCTTCTTTTGATGAGTATTATACATGCGTAGAATATCCAACTTTTTTTTTAAACACACTGTATAGCTCCACTTAGTCTTACTAGTTTCTTTCCCTCTATTTCTGTTAGAAATGTTGTGGAATAAGTTATATATTTGATTATGTTTCCTACTTCCTTCCGCTTAATATGTGATTAGCAGTTTTTTATAATATTTGAAGTATTGACTATATAGAAGTCAATTACTCGTTGTCCATGTTGATTTACCTTTTTTCTCTCTTTTGTATTTTTTCATGCAGTGTATCCCCTTGTTGAATTGTTACCTATTCTTATATTCCAGTCTCCTATTATAATTATGCGTTCATTTCTTTCTCTGCTATTGTCCATTTCTACTTTGACAGTATTCTTAAATTTTCAATAGCTACTTTACTATATATTTCTTGTTTTAATACAATTTCAACTTCTTCGAGTTTTTGTTCTTGGTGCATGTTAATGTACTCGGCTCTCTTCCTTATTTCACTTATTTAATTGTTGTAGACATTATTTCTGCTTTTTTTTACATTATTTCCACCAACATTGTTCTTATATTTCAGATTCTTATTTTAATATCTTCAACTACACAATACATATTCTTCTTCTGTTCATGCTTCCTTATTTTACCGAAGTTGGCAGTACAGTTTCTTCAATCAGTGTCCTATTTTGATATATTCTATACCTTCATTCATGTTTTCTTGTTTTGTTTTGTTTTCTGCCTGCGAGTATTGTAGTAATTAAGAGAGTTGCTCCTTCTCCCATGTAGTTGCATAGTTTATTGATCCAATGTAGTTGCTGCTTCTTCTCTTTATTCCATTTATAACTTCTTTGGCATCTTCCTCTTTGACTTGCTTCCTAATTACTGCTTGTATTTGCTAAGAGACTACTATATGAATCTAGCTTTTTCCCTGCAATTCAATCCTGTTTTAAAGTTCGATATAGCCGTTATTACATTAATTGGCATCATTGATGATGACATCGTATCTACTGATCAACATAAAATACTGAATTTACATGATTATTTCAAAGTATTTGATATGCTTAAATCATTCTACGCTTGATGTGAGCACATTTTATTAGATGTAGCTGATTCAAATGCATTACCTCAGTCCTTCCGAGAAACGGTTTTATATAAAATTTATAATTTAACCTTTTCCACTGTAATTAATCTTTGTAACTATCATCTCTGAAGAAGCTGAGTAGCGCAGATGAGTAGGCGCTTGCCTTGCATTAAGCAAGTTCTCGGTTCGAATCCCGCAAGGGCCCGAATTTTCCGCAGCCTTGCGATTTGAACCGGGCTCGATGAGACCATAGTACACAGTTGGGCAGCAAATTAACTATGCTCTACTCAGAACCACAGACCTAAGAGATAAAGTAACAAGGTCAACACATCACCATGACACGCACCTTACACAATGGTTGCTGTGCAAGCACAAAATGCGCGCTCCAACTTTGTATTGTACCACCAGATGCAATAACATAAAGCACCAGCCTCTACACCGCAAGGTAAAACGATGTGATTGATAATACATACATAATACAACTATCATCTCTATACTAACGGCAATTAGTTGTTCTACTCTTTTGCACGTGACGATTTTTCTATTCTATAATGAATGTTTTACGACAAATTATTAATCTTGATCATACTAATTTTTTATATTCAATTTTAGCAATTTCAAGAAGTCTGTTCTCAAGAATAACCGGTTGTGTGTATATCGCCCCCGGGAGGGCACAGCACATGGCATCGGACGACACGCCGAGGATCAACATAGGCCTTAACCTCAAGTTCAACAAGAAAAACGAAGAGGTTCCGGGTTACACGCGCAAAGATGGAAACACGTGGCTTTATTCTGAAAAGGCCATCGCTCTAGTCCGCTCGTACATTCAAGCTTGGCCCAAAGTGTTTGAGTATTTAAATTTCCATGTTGGCAACGACATCTTCTTTGAGGAAGATATGTTCCCTGATGGAAATGCGTAAGTGTCAACTATAGAACTGAAGATGGGCCCATTTGTAGTTATATTGATCAATCTGAATTTTTGAAATTATGTATTTTTATACCGAACTGATAAAAAAAAAATCGCCAAGTTGCGCTTCGTATAGCTTCCCCGCTAAATCAGATATGAAGTGAATCTCGGGATCATTGTTGAAGAAACATTGTAACATATGAATGCCCGAGTCTCACACAAGTTTGTGCTTTTTACACAGAATCTTATGTTTGGTTTTGAACACACTAAATCTAGTAGCTCATATTCTTGTTTTCTGTGAATAAAACAAATGACTATATCTCCTGTCACTTTTATAGCAAATAGCACCACATTTATCAAAAATAGATCTATCAATAATTGAAAGCTGTTTTTGCGAAAATTGTTACTGAATTTCCAGGAAAAGGATGGACAACCAACAACTTAATTTTTGTGGGGCATTCCAGTGTCTAATTCAGACTGTTACAGGAAGGAATGTCTTCGTGAAATAACCACTTGGATGAAGCAGCAGCCGTTTTACTCCATCGAGCGACAAGTGTGTGGCAGTTCACTGTTGGACCCTGAGGCAACGCAGATGCTAGAGCAGATAATTGATGAATACAACTTAAACACTGTAAAAGTGAAACAAGTCGTAATGCAAGTTAAACCACATCTCCTTTATAAGGTAAGATTATGTTAATTAATTAAGTATAAGAAAGATGTAGCTGATGCTACACCAACGGATACTATGGCTTATGTTTGAAAAACAGATACAGAATAGCATCGAGAAAGGAAATGCAGAAGGCCTATGCGTGTATACGTGTGCATTTCGGAAAGTTGTTTGATAATAAAACATGAAATTGTATGAGAACACAATGTACCAATTTTTATTTAATTTTCGGATAACTGATGCTCTACTGTATTGCGACTTTTTAATCCTATAGCAACTGTGAAAACACATAATTGGGTGCAAATTAGTATGTACATCTTAGTGTTGCCAGCATAGAGTTATGTTTTGGCCATTCTTGTCTATTTTATTAGTGACTTTACATAGACTTCATAAGAAATTATAGCAGAAGTCATAGATATTTTGTTAATAATTACTATGTATGCCAATCTGGATACCTATATTACTGTTACAAAAAAAAAATGATACACTCGGAGCACTGGAGAGCACTGTACGCTGGAAGCTTACATCGAAGTTGGCTGAAGTCCATTGGAAGGTCATCAGCAACTCGAAATTGGGGCGTTAAATGCAGATTCCAAGGGCAGTAGCTGAGGAGCATGTTGTGTTTGAGATCGGAGAGCCTGCAAGCACAGAAAGTTGAGTATTGTACATATGAAAGCTACTAATTTACATACCAGTAAAGTTAGAACTGTTACAAGACAAAATAGGCAACAAATATACTCCATGGAAGAGCTCGTGCAAGCTATAAAGCAGACACATACTTGGAAGAGGTGTTTATGGACATTTTGAAGTCTTCTTCTACTGGCGGAACTGTTGGACCTGTGTTTGTGCAAAATTGTTGACACAAGAGTCATGGTTTAGTTATGTGTACACATCTTCGTGAATAAAGTTGTTCCCTGTTAGATAACATTCACATACGAGCAGATGGGCTCTGGAATCATCCGTTAGTACATCCGGGTTTTATGTGGGGCAGAGGCCTATGCATGCTAGAATCGCTTCGACATGGCATGAGCTTGGAGAGATGTGATTTTCGGTTGTGCTTCGAAATGCAATGATGCAAATAGTTTTACGTTTTGACCTAAGGTTTTTGTGTAATTAATTGATACATCTTTTCAAATTAGCGAAAGGCAATTCTTTGTTTTATTTTGCGCGTCACAGCATTTGTTTTTAAACTTACATCAATTTTGACCAATACATAGCTTTGGTATCTTTTCTTTTTCGAGAATGTAAATAAATGCGATTCTCAAGTTTTGGAAGCTTTGCCAATTTAATTCGACGAGAACACCACTTCGGTGGCTTGTCCATTGAGAGGAGCATACTCTTATCTTTTTTCCTGTATAATTATTGATTTTGTGGAAATTGAAGGCAAAATCATTATTAGTTTCTATGCTAAAGTTATTGAAATAAATCAAACGGAAGTGAAGTATAAAAGAGATAGATAGAAAATTACAAATTTGAAAAACAATTTTAAATGCGTGAGGACAATAATAAACAAGAAAAAAGAGCAAGGAAATTACATCACTTAGCAGAGATACAGGTGGGATTCAATTCATATTACAGATACAAAATATTTATGAAAAGTAAGAGAATAGGAAATGAGAAATGAGGAAGATAGGTATAGTATAAAGAAAATGTAAAGCTATTCTACGGCACGATGAGTAACATGAGGAAAGGAAAAACACCAACACTAAATAATATTAAAGATGAAAATGGAGATACCCTAACAAAGGAAGAGAGACCTGGAAAAAGAAGGAACTAAAACCGCACCTACAGGAAAACGCAAAAACAAGAGCAAATCGAAGAAGGTGGTATTACAGTAGAAGTAAAAAAAGCAATTGGTAAGACAAAAGCGGGAAAAGCGCTCGGACATGACCAAATAACTGCAGAAATGACAAATGCAACTTCAGAAGAAGCAAGGGAACACATCAGAGGACTTGCAAAAGGGAATAATTACACCGATTTTTAAAAAAGGAGATATAAAAGACTACCGGAACTAGACGAGACTCCTGGAAAACGAATACGGAAGCATACAAAAGAAATACTCGAGGACAATCAGTATAGCTTCAGATCAAACAGAGGGGTTCAAGATGCCGTCTTCATACTTAGAGAAATAAGTGAAAAAACAATTCGAGAATCCGGAGAAATATACTTGTTTCATCAATCTTGAAAAGGCACTCGATAGAATAAACAGGGAGGATATGCAATTTCTAAAAGAAGGGGAAGTACAGCAAAAAATAATGAGAAGCGTACAGAGCCGCCTGTACCAAAATACAAAAAGCTATGGAAGAACAAGACATGAAGAATTGATAATCACCACAATAGGGGTGAGATAAGGGTGTATTTTGAGCCCATTGCTGTTCTCTCTAGTGTTGGATGCAGCGGTTCAGAAGATAAAAAGGAGACAAAATTCTATGAAGTAGGAAACTGGAACATGGAAAATATAAGAGTGCTAGAAATATGCTACGCTGATGATATGGTAGTACAGGCAGACCTTGCCGTTCGCGGATATTTGCTTTGCCGGTCGCGGATGGAATTGTCAACTGTTTCAACTTTCACACACTAACGGCCGGTCTTATAAAGGCCACTAATCTGACGTTAACTTTAATTCGCTATTAAAATAAACAAAAGCGCATAAACATTTGTGTACTAATGAATAATATGTCATAAGCGCCGACGTTTTGATGAGCTTTTGTTTATTTTAACAGTGATTCAAAGTTCACGTCAAATTAGTGACCTTTATAAGACCGTAAGTAAATAAAGCAGACGTATGCGGTTTATGTCGTGAACACCTAAATAACATTATTTATCACGAACTTGTAAACACACTTATCGAGCCTATTCCTTTGAATCTCTTATTATCAAATTGGACCTACAATAAATTGTAAAATTATAACTTGAATAAACAAATGGACATTTGAGCTCTAGGTTCAAGTCAATTTTAGTTGAAGCTTTACTGTCTTCTCGAGCGTTTCTGCCAAAAATTCAATTGAGTTTAATTTTTAAAACACGGAAAACCATGTCGTCAAAGCGTAAAGTTTCTGCTTCAGATTTGGCAGACAAAAAATGCAGAAAAGTTTTGGTTTTCTAAGGTTGCATTGTATAAATAAATCTAGTTAATGGAACCTAACCCCGTTTTTATTATTTATGTGTTTACTTGCGCATCGTGGTTTTGCGCTTCGCGGCATCTTCTGGAACGTAACACCCGTGAACTGCGAGGTCTGCCTGTATTAGCAAAGAAAACCACCAAATAAAAATGTTGAATAGTTTGAGAATGAGTTTTATGTTGTCAGTTAGCCAAGGCATATATAATAATAATAATAATAAAATTGTATTTAGCGAAAGCTAATACAACCAAAAAAATTAATAAAATGCAAAAACTAAATTAAAGGTTCCAACAATAATGCCCAACTTATTTAACAATAATTAATAACAAAATGTAATAAATAAATAATAGATAACTAAATAAATACTAAAATAAATAAAGTAACTAAATAAATATGTAACTACATACCAAAATAAAAATTTCATTAACATAAATAAAATTCATTATCATAAATAAAATTCATCAACATAAATAAAAATTATTAACATAAACTCCTTTTTAACCTCTGCTTAAAGATATGTACATTTCTGGCGTTATTGTATTTTCAAAATTAAACTAAACATTTACTATTCTGATAAAGTTCATGCATACATCTCGTGACCCCATCAGACAACTAATTCAAGTAATTTAATAAAAGTTATTGCAGAATTACCTAAATTATTTCAATTAATCGCTACAGTGTCCTTTGTGCGGGCCGCAGGTGTGCTTGCTAAGGGCCGCATGTGACCTGCATGATTGACACCTGGTGTAAAGTACTATCATTATTAAAATTATTGCAAAAGTTTATTAGGGAAAGTTGCTTAAAATGTTCTCAAAGATTGTTTATGTTTGGAAAAACACAGTAGGCATATGCAGTCAGTATTTCCAATTAATTTTATTGCAGTATTTTAAATTAATCGATATTTTTCAAACTTTGCATTTAAGTTGCTGAGAACATTGCCGACAACTTTTTCCTTAATAGTCTTTTGCAATATCTTTGATAATTATAGTACTTTACTCAAAACCAAAAAAGTTGTTGCTGAATACTCGAGGTTTCAACTGAATAGAAATTATAGACGGAGAGCCAGCGACAAAAATAGTTAACGTTATTTCATTAAGAAAATATCCCATGTTACTATACTCTCTTAACATCGCCTATAATTGATTTGGATGTCTGCCTGGCTTCCGGTGGTGGAGAAAGCTGCAGTAAGGGCGCAAAGTACTAGAGATGACAAATAAAATAATCGTATCTGGCAGTACTGAAGTGTATTGTTGATGACACTGTCTGTGTATGTCCAATTCAAGGTTAGCGGGTTAGGTTTTGTGTCTAATAACAAACAAAACCTAACCTGCTAACCTCGAATTTGATGTAGACTGGCAGTGCTACCAACAATAAACTTCAGAACTGTCAAAAACATATAACAAGTATCACAGGCGACTCTTATTACAAATGTATTCGATCTCTCGCTATTTCATTTTCTTATGGTCCTTGGGAAAAGTATCCCCAATAGGTCATGTTTAGTTATGTGAAACTGACCTGATAAAATGTCAGGTACACTTTTTAAAATTAGGTTATAATTTTTGACATTTGACAAATACACGTATAGCTAAAAATGTTTGTCAAACATAAAAAATTATAACCTAATTTAAAAAGTATATGTGACATTTTGTCAAGTCAGTTTCACCTAACTAAACATACTTTTCCGAATGAACAGGAGAAATAGATATATCTCTACTTCTTTCCACCACCTAAAACTAGGCAGACTTCCAAATTAATTATCAGCGACGTTAAGAGAGCATAATAAGATGAAATATTTTCTTAATGAAATGACGTAACTATTTTTGTCGCTGGCTCTTAGACTATTATAGTCAAAATAAGTTTTAGGGCAAGCATGAACAATCTCCCAAATGTGAAATTTCTTGAATGGATGTAGTTATCTACTTCGTTGTTTGGATCTCCAATCTCGCATTGAAACACGTGAGCTAGATGCGTGGTAAAAGTGTCGGCCTTCTCCTGATCACTCTTCTTTGGGTTGTTGAATTGATGGCATGGTCTTTTCAGATTTTTTGTTGCCTTCAAAACGTTATCATTAGGTGAGAGTTTAGTAATGTATTGTTCAAAAGTATTGTTTTGGAGTTCTTTAAGTGCTGCTTTTAGTTCTCTAGACAGACTATTGTAGTGATGTAGGTCAGTGTTGTTTCTCGATCTTTGCCAGACTCTTCTCGCTTGTCGTTTCTCAGCGTCTGATGTGTAAAGGCACAGAGGAAAAGTTAGTGGTTTTGTAATCCTTTTGGGGGGTTGAATGCCAGGCTGTTTTTTGCACTATTTTTGTGAAGTACTGTACTGCTTTGTTTAAGTCTTCGGGAGATTTTATTCATAACCTAATATCAATATTTCCTTCTAGGCAGTCGTGAAATTGCGTCCAATCAGTATTTTTGGAAGTCAGCTGGAATATGGTTGTTAATGACAGAGGTACTTATACTAGATATGACCGGTGTATGATCAGTAGATAAATCAAAATGTGACTCTAGCAGGCAATTTTTTCTTGGAATTCCGCATGTGATGAAGTGGTTCAGGAGATTAGAGCTGTGTCGTTCATGAACGATTCGGCTCTATGAACCGACTCCGTAGCGTGAGTCAAGAGATCCGGATCGCGCTATTTGAAAGATTCAGTTCCTGGATCACTTTTCACATTTGAGTCTAGATTGAAAAAGTCGTTCAGATAATGAACTAAACGTACCGATCTGTCTTCACGCAGCGAGTTATGAATCGTTCATTTGAAATATCAATTTGTATTTCGTTCAAGTTGAGTGTATGCGACTCGGTCAGGGAATATAATACGTCGTTTCGCACATCAGGCGATAAGGCAACGGCGCGGCGGCGGTCGCTGACAATGAAAGTAAAGTTATTAAAGGTCATTCATTTTGCATCAAATATGCCTTTCAGCGATCGCTTGTTTTTAGTGGCGTCTGGAATTGTTTCCTGAATATCAAATTGAACACGAACTCAGTACCAGCTGCAGTTTATTATTTGAAAATAATGGTAAAATATGTAGGTGTATACACTTCGAACAGGACTAAAATTAAATACTAGGTGCATTTTTATTAACAGAAGTTCTTATGTATCAAGTACAATCTGCATTCATTATCTTAGCCTTTTTTAATCATTTACCTTCCTCCCGCGCGTTATGAGTGGTCCGCGGCAATTTATATCAAATATCAAATAAATTTCAGATCGAGATGGTAGATGCTACATTATGTTTATATGGAGCCACGGCAAAATAAACCTGAAATTTATTTGATCACTCGATATAGTATAATGCCGACAAAACTAATATACATAACTGCTCACTTTTGCCTTTGCCCCTTGCTTATCAATTAACACCCGATACTTTTCGTCGGTGAGTGTGCGACTGTCAATGCAGTCTGCAGTGCAATTCGTTCAAACGATTCATTTCATTCGCTCCCATTCTGACGCGTATGCAATGTTTCAGTAGAACAAATTAAATCTTTGGATCTCTGGAGCCGAATCACTGAACCGGATCCCACAACTGAACGAGATTCAAAGAGTCAAATCTCAAAAATGAATCGCTTTGCCCAGCTCTACAGGAGATCGGTTGGCCAGTATGTGGGTACCCCGTTAGTGAGATGGTCGTAATTTTTTTCGATCATGATTCGTAGGAGATTTCGCCCTTTTGTTGTAATAATTCTGAGCCCCAGCAGGTGTGCTTGGCGTTCCAATTGCCCTCTATGATGAATTTATTACCAAAAGTCTATATATTCATCTGATGATATTGCGTGTCATGGGGGGCTATAGGTAGCAGAGACCTTGAAGTGCCATGGAAGAGCCTTTATTTCTACACGTGTTGCTTGGATTTTGTCAGTCTGGTAGATGGGTAGTTCGTGGTGGAAGATCGATCTATGTAATTACCGCTGAACCTGCGTGGGCTGTATTATTAGGGTGGTATGTTGAATGTTGGAATTAGTGAAGTGCGTTTCTGATATGAGCAAAATGTCCATTTTGTTTAGATTTAAAAATGATGTAATTTCTTGCTTAGGATTAAACAGTCCATTAGCGTTCCAAGTAGCAATTCGGAGAATGTGAGTCATTATGGATTCAGTTTACCAAGAACTGTCGTTAGTAGGTTTGATTTACTAATTGTGAAAACCATGCTAAATGTCTGTCCCAATTAAACCCTTCTCACCTGCTGAAATTAAGAAGGAAATAAGCAAACTTAACATACATAAAGCTCCAGGATATAACCTGATTACAGGACAAATACTAAAACAATTACCCAAAAAAGATACTGTACTAACAGTCTTCTATAACCGAATGTTAAGCTTAACCTACTACCCCATTGCACGGAAATATGCCAAAATAATTATGATTCACAAACCAGGCAACCTCCACATGACACATTGTCTTATCGACTCATCAGCCTTTTGCCTATAGCAAGTAAAATATTTGAAAGACTCCTTCTAAGAAGAATCCACAAGAACATGACCTTGAATCGCTACTCCCCAACCACCAATTTGGATTTGGAGAACGACATTCGACAATCTAGTAGGTGCATAGAATAGTTAATTTGATTGCTAAGAGCCTAGAAGAGAAGACATTTTGTAATGCGGTATTCCTCGATATCTAACAGGCTTTCGATAAAGTGTGGCATCCTGGTTTCATATTTAAGTTGAAAAAAGCACTATCTGGTAACTGACAGAAACTTCCCAGTAAGACACAATGGATGTCAATCCAACTTTCATCCTATAGAATCTGGTGTTCCACAAGGTAGCGTCCTTGGACCAATCCTATTCCTAATATACACCCATATATATAATACACATATATTGCTGGTAGGACCTGGAAACTTCAGAAAACATTACGGCGCCGACATAGTCTCACTTAGAGTATAACGCGTCTCGTGCGCATGCGTGAGAATTCGAACTCCGCCTTTAGAAGCGATTTTTAAACTTGACCACTTCCCCATTGGGCGGACGACGCCGCCGCGCTTGCGCACAGCTCACCGTATACATCGAAGAGTTGATTGTCTGTCTCACTTCATCGGTGAGTTTCCCACTCATAGCCGCTAGCAATATAGTAAGTATTAGATATATGTATACACCATCGACCTACCCGAAACAAATATCGCAACAATTTCCTCGTTTGCCGGCGACGTTTGCTGTGCTATCCACTAGTGAAAACTCAACAACAGCTTCTGAACAACTACAAACCCATTTGGATCTTCTGACCGAATGGTATAAAAAATGGAGAATGAAGACAAATCAAGCCAAATCGGTCCAAGTCACATTTACAAATCGATGAGCAACCTGTATCTACAAAAACTGAAACAAAATATCTGGGAATAACCCTAGACCAAACACTTACATGGAAAACCCATATCAAGACGAAGCGTAAGTAGATGGACCTCAAGCTTCGCCAAATGTATTGGCTTCTCGGGCGCAAGTCAAAACTCTCATTAAACAATAAAATTCGATTATACAAAACTATAATTAAACCAGTTGTGGGGAAGTGCTAAGTCATCGAATGTGGCGATCATACAGAAGTTCCAGTCAAAAGCACTTAGAATCTTGACAGATGCTTCTTGGTACGTTAGCAATCACACACTTCATACCGACTTGAAAATCCCTACCATCAAGGACGAGATCGAGCAGTGTGTTATCAAATACCACGGTCAAGTAACTAATCACCCAGACAACCTGATAGAGCAGTCATATAGCAATGGTCCTAATATCAGAAGACTCCACAGAACCTGGCCTCAAGACCTAATCTAACGAAGAGATAATAGCCAATAAGGAGAAGCATTAGTGAATGTGTCTCTTACATATCTTGTACTTTTATCGCATTTACTTAATACTCCTCTGGAAATAGATTGTAAATATCCAAATAAATAATTTAAAAAAAAAATCTCATACATTTGTTAAACTCAATTGGGGATCATGCTGTATATAACGTTGTAAATATACAGAGTGTTTATGGTCTCATGATTTTATTTTCAAAGGGTGATTAAACATCTTAAAAGAAGGTCAATAACGTTAAAATGTCTTAATAAAAGTTTTATAATAAGAGAGATACAATATGATTTAATTTTTTTTTTTAGATTTTATTTTTTTTTATTTTTAAGGGGTGGTTAAACACTTTAAAAGAAGTTTATTAATGCTAAAATGATAGTCAATAACACTAAAACGAGTAACTCAAAAACAATTGATCAAAAAATTAACGCTAAAACGATTAAAACAATGATTCAAAAAATTGTGCAAAGTAAACATAAATTCAAACAATAAGCTATTACTGAATTTTTTACTAAGTTGGCTGATGTCAATAACTTTTTGCATCTGTCATGCTATTTCAGTAGTTGTCACTGCACTGTTTGTTTGGCATAAATTCTTACAAATAAATCCTAATAAAGAACGTAAAAATGGTCTATCGCACTAACAGTGAATACGTTGACATGTTAATTTATGGGGAAGTACACCAGAATTCTACTACTGCAAGCCGATTGTATGCTGAGCGGTTTCCTAACAGGCTAACTTCAATTCCACAAAAATTCACAGCTCTAGTACCCCGTGCACGAGAAACTGGTGTACTGCAAACACGACAAGGTCGGGATGGTGGGCCTGGCCGACACCAACAAATTTTGGATGCCGAAGAAGAAATATTAAACCTTGTTGAAGAAGATCCTTCCAGTAGTACTCGAGAAATAGCTCGCCAAGTAGGTGTCTCAAATCAAATTATCTGGTGAACACTGCGCAAAAATCAATTGTATCCTTTCCATGTACAAAAAGTACAAGCATTACAACCTGCAGATCATCCATTACGTTTGCATTTTTGCCAGTGGTTTCTGCAAAAACATGCTGAAATTCCAAACTTTTCTTCCATTGTGTTGGTAACTGAAAAAGCACCGTTTACACGTAACGGCATTAACAACTGTCATAATACTCATATCTGGGCAGTTGAAAATCTACATGCTACGTCATAATCATTTCTAGCACAGATTTGCGATAAACGTATGGGCCGGATTGGTCAACGGACAACTTATTGGCCCTTTTGTGTTGCTAGAACTGCTAGAAGAAGTACCTTTAAATGTACGTCAACAAATGTGGTTTTCTGTTCCATGGCCTCCTCGGTCTCCCGACCTTAACACCCTAGACTTTTATTTATGGGGCCTTATGAAGACCATGGTATACACCAACAAAATAATTGATTTAAATGATCTTCGCAACCGCGTTGGAGCAGCTGCGTCAACAATTCGACGGCAAGATCTAGGCCTTGTAAGTTATGCCAACTCATGGATACGTCAAATTTTGCGTTCAACAACACGGCGATAACTTCGAACAACTAGTGTAAGGTGGTTTTCTTGAAAAAATAAGAATTAAAATAAAATGTGTAATTGTTTAATTTAATTTAATATGTTTAATCACCCCTTAAAAATAAGAAAATTAAATCTAAAAGAAAATTTTTAAAAGTCATATCTTTCTTATTATACAACTTTTGTTAAGGCATTTTAGCATTATTGGCCTTCTTTTAAGGTATTTAATCACCCCTTAAAAATAAA
>CALNHX010011940.1:0-28511 GCA_940337035.1 Agriotes lineatus
TGTACAATAACATTAAATTTTATAAAATGTTAAATTCTCGAGATTAATAGCAGCAAAATACATATGTTAATACACGCTATACAATTTAGAGAAGTAAAAAAGGCAAAACCATATATTATCCACTGTGTTGGGATTAGCTATATACAATCAATTGGGGGTCGTTAACAGAAGTTTCAAAAGAAGACAGTTTTTACCATTACTAGCTACTGCGTATACATATAGTAGAATGCTCTTTTAGTACGATTCGACGATTCAAAATATGGTTAAGATAAACCATGGGTAATGAAAGTTTAAACTCCTTATGTGTAGTTACTGTATTAACATAGAAAACTCATTGCTGTAATAAGAGCTAACTTCTATAAGAGATTGATGGTACCTACAATTGAACCCGTCTAGAAAACTTTCTCCGGGTGGCCATGCAAATATAGATCTCTTAGGAGTTTTCCACCATTCCTCATCTTCGCAAGTTTTCACAATCGTTGAAAGCACTTTCGACCAAAACTACATCTAAAAAACTAATCACATAGTTTGACGTCTTCATTAGTTATGTTTTGTTACGTGTTAAAAGCCGTTGTAATTACGTTAGTAGTTTATGTTAAATATGGCCGTGACTAGATGATCAATTGTGAAAACGCAATCGAAGCGTATAAAAATTAATATCCGAGTTGCAGGAGTTGTTAAGAAAGAAAAGAGGGTAAAAAAATAATAACAGGTTTTTGTATTTCGAATCGGTGACATGAGAAAAACTGCTGTGCATTAAGGGTTTCGTGGTAAAAATGTGATAAACTCGAGATTTCTCGTTCTTCGTTAATAGTATGTGGATACTAACGAAGCGTGCTTGAGGTTGTTTTTGAGAGCGGGTGCCATTTTCCAATGGAAAAATAGTCGACTTATTAGGGAACTACGGAATTCGCTGCATAGTTTTTACCTGTTATTGCAGGGTATGTATAGTTGTTTTTGGAATTATTTGATTCTATTTTCGTAATTGGAAATTATAGTAACAAGTTCGGGGCGACGGAAACGCATTAGTCTAAACATCTCTTCATAAGAATTGAACTGTTAGAGTAGAAGTTAGAAGAGCAGATCATGCTCTTGAACGGCGATGCATGCTGATTAAACTCCTGAGAGGCTAGTCTTCGATTCCACAAGCGTAGCGATTACCAGATAAGTGAAGTAAAGTTCAACTTGCGATATTTCGCATATTCTCAAAAAGTAAGAACGGTTTATAACACCTTAATTGTATACTAGCTATCATATAACTAAGTTAGTATTAACGTCAAATATGTACATAGTTAGAAAGTCAAATTGACGTAAGCTTAAGTGGGGTACCCCGTTTTATAATAGGAACTATGATTAGATAGGAATTTGAAGTCGACAATTGTTCCCTGTTATGCAACAAGAATCGACTAATCAAAACCAGAAGTATCAATAAATCTATGTAAAGAATTGCTTCTTTCATTCAACCATTAAAGTTTCAAGGGTTACAATGTGCTGTATATATATGGCGAAGTTTATAAGTTTTCTTTCACCTGTATAAGTGTACTTGGAAGTAATAAAACTTGTGTGCGCCCGCCCAGATAATTTGGACATTTCATTACTAAATGATGCACTCTGTCCTCACTGTAGCTACTGACGGGCCCCAAGCACACTTTAATAGCGAACAATTTTTGAAGTAAAATATAGAAGCTCGACTTAAAGGTAAGAGAAAAACTAACAGTTTATACAATATACATATTAGCTACATGTGAAAACACACCCGCGAAAAGCCGTATCAGTAAAACCTAACTAGTATGAATAAAGTTATTACATTCAAGGCATTTATACATTTCTATCTATTTATATCTTTGAAGTTGGGAGCTATTTTTAATTACTTTAATTACTGATATCTAGTGAAACTCATGCGAATACGTAGTTTCTGCAACTAGAGAAAAACCATTTCAATGGTAATAAAAATGCGTCGAGTCCGAGAAAATACCTTTTCAGTGGTCTATTAGAGTTACTGCAGGGCAGTTTTTCAAATTTGAAAAGCCGTGCAGGCCAAGTTCGACGACATTAAAGCCCAGTCGCTGCCATTCTTCACAATTACGCTTCCCGGATTGCAGTTTAACAATTTTATGCACCGTTATAGTTTGTTACTGCGGGCTTGGAACTGTCGCGCGGGCAGGAGTGAAATACTATCGCAGTCACCGATAAACAATGAACTGCCAACGACTTGACGGACGACCTACATTGTTGCAAAAAGTGCAGATGCAGTTCAGCTGACGGCCGCGCAATAATTATAATTAACGGCGGCCTGTGCATCTGTCCAGGCTTTAAAAACTAAGGTGCGCAGGGGGATTTTCCGCGAAAGCCGTCTAATTGTTGCAACAATGCCGCGGGCGCGCAAAGACAAAGAAAGCGTAAATCACTCCGAGGGTAATTTCGCAAACGAGGCCTGCTTTACGACCACTTTGGCGCAAATAACTAATATCCATTGCACCGAAGGCACCTGTACGCCGCGGCGTAACACTGTACGGTTGATAAGTAAAAGTTAACAATTCGCTGGTTAACAGGGAACTTTTAATGGGCACCGGAGTTGTAGTACATAAAGAGCGCGATTCGGCAAGGGTGGTTTTAATATTTACGGCCCGCGATGATGCCGAATGTAATGGACTCGCCGTGCATTAAAAATAATTACAGTCTGGAAGAAATGCTAAATGCGACTATAAAATTTTTTGAAGCTAAAAAATTGCTCCCAAACCTGTTTCGGCCGGCGTAGGATTATAATTAAAATAATAATACAGCCCGAACACAATTAGTATTCGATGGGTGTGGACACAGACTTAACAGAAATAGAGGGCCCGTATAATTATCTCCGCTTTGTATCAACATTCAGCTAAGAGAGATGTTTTGAAATGCTATCCCGATAGTAAATTAATAGACGGCTTCCTTTGTTTATATGTTGCACAGCAGACATTTTTAAAAACACAACAGCAGCCCCTTTGGCGAATTTAGTTTTCAAATTCCATGGGAGCTAAAGTTGTCCTTAAATGCCTTTCCGAAGACTGCTAAAAGGTCAAGCAATCTTTCACTTCTCCAGATCTGGAATTAAGGACGGAGATATTTAGAAATTATGGACTCGTTAATTTCTTAAATGGACCGAATTCCTGAAATTTTTTGGACGTTTAATGATAGTATTTCGAAAGCTTTTACATTAGTAAATCGCAGTTATTTATCGTGTCAAATGACACTGACACACTGTTGCAGCTCTTCCATTTAAACATTCCTAACAAGAAATAAATTTGCATAGATATCGCTTCGGGCAAGTATACGTTTCATAATAATACTGCAATGGTTCTGTGCTTCAACACCTATAATTGATGTCTTCAAACCATAAAGCAAAACGCCATAAATTGATGTACCCTAATTGTTTATTTACATTATATAGGTCTTCATAATGTTCAGGAGGGCAAAAGCGAATCTGCGGGATGCTACACTCATATGAATTAGAATACTGATAATGTATAAGCTCACGATTCTGTATATTTTAATCTATCCGGAGGAATTTCTTCTTATTTCTAATATTTTATTCCTTTAGAAATGTACTTAGTAAAGTTTCTAAATTTTATTCTTAAGTTTAACTTAGTTTAAAATGTAATACTAACATTGTTGTAATATGTACACAGTTCCATTTGTGACTTGAAATTTGAATACATTGAGTGAAGGGTACAAGCTGTACTATTTTCCTCGCAATACTGTACACGATCACATGTAACGCAACTGTCATGGGTCATATAAAACCGGAAATGAATAGCAACAGTCACAATTCGCATAGAGATAAATTATGTTAGAATGCGAAAACCCATGCGGATAGGCCTATACGCTCGAGGTGTAATGCACACTATAAGTTGTGTGTGTAAGCGATTACAAATAATTGTAATCCAGTATTCCCCGGCATAAGCATTAGTTGTAAATCAAAACGTGGTGGAACGTGTGCATTCAGGTAGTTGATTGTAGCCAAAAATCGTGGGAATTGCTGCCACTCTAATGTCTCCTATGTATAATAAAAGAACTAATTTAATCATTAAAGCGGCAGAAAATCTTTACTTTCGGCCAGAAACTTGGCAGCGCAAACCGTAGGTAAAACTCTCACAGTATAATAGCTACTACACCAATGGTAGTTTACAGCTTCTGAGTACACATCCCGAACACGCGGAAGTAACGCGAAGGAGGTACCTGGGGGAAATAGCAGAGCCAGCGTCCCTGAAGAAGCTACGCGGGGTTTTTAGAAAAAAGTCGACCAGACACGTCTGCAAAGACGGTTGGGCAGGCTTTTCTTTAATATGTTGCCGCTTGCAATTCGCACGAGGGTAAAACCATCTCAGCAGCAGCTACAGTAATCGAAAGACGCAGAACTGCCTACAAGTTGAGGATGATGTTCAGAAGTAAACGACGGAAACCTACCGAAGTTCTAAAGGTGGCCAGAAGCGAATAATTGCACAGAAATAAAGTTGTATCCCAGCATGACTAGATTAATTTCAGCAATTCCATACATAATTTCTTAAAGCTAATGGACAATTCCCATAATAATTCAGGAATTATTCTTTTCACATATAGGCAAAAATTCCAGGAAACAGCACAGCACCAAAAGACAATCTCACACATTTAGCGCCATAAAATGGCTGCCGGAAATCATACTGACAATCTGCTTTTCAAAATTTCTTAAAATGTCCTAGAGCTACAAGAATTTTCCAAAATACATACTAAAAATTAAAAATGTGGCTAGGCAACCAAACCTACCATAAGAATTTGCTGCAATATGCAAGAGATAACATCAATTGCAAAAAATAGGAAAGAATTAATAATAGAGTTACAACAAAATCAACAACAGCTTAAAGCTTGAAAACACAAAAGGTTGTATAGATAATTTGATAGAAAAATGTACAGTCCAATTGGGGAATACATGAGTTATAACTGGAAAATAACAGGAACCTCACGACAATTAAAACGAGCTGTAGAGAAGAAAATAGAGACAAATAATACTGATATATGACACAACATTATCAAAGATAAATACTTTAGCTACCATAAAATGCTTAAGTGCAAATCAAGGCATCCGTATTTTTCCTGTACACTATGAGCACCTACGGAATTTTTCATTAGAAGAGGACGACGAAATAGATTATTTTTCTCTCATTGATAGCGGTGCAATGTATCCACTAGTTAAGAAAAAAATTGTGAATAAACATATAGAATATTTAAAATGAACCATAATAAAGGAGAAAAATGATGGTGTCAGTTAGGAAAAAAAATTCTGCAATAAATAAAATGTTGATTATAAAAATAAGAATAAATGAATATGAATATGATGCGAGATTTTCATTGTTCGTGCTTTACGTTTAGATTTTGTTATGTAAATTGATATAATTCAGCAACTATGTTTAAAATTCGATGGAAAGCTAAAATGCGTCCATTTAAATGAATTAATTAAGCCATAATTTCTAACATCCCTTTTTAATTTTGGCGTTGGTGGTTAAGAGTCTCCTCATGAATGCATACCTACTCCTTTTGTTATTATTTAGTACTAGCTGAACGGAATTTTGAGAAGTAGTGCTAACTTTACTCTGTAGTTTTCAAAAGCGACGCAATGTCGAAATTTTGGAGCGGCTGGAATTTCCTCCTTACTTTTCGGCAAACTAAGTAGACAGTTCCGTTTCATAAGGCCCGATAAGAATCTGAAACCCAAACCTTATTCTGTGATCACCGTGTGAAGAGAAAATCACAGCTTTCTGAAGCGGTTGCGCTGTATTTTCCATTGAGATGCCGACCGTGTGAATTTAATTTTTTCACTGCACGTGATCGTGGGTCGCCCTCCATTTCATGTGGACTTTTATTCCTTTTGGTTTAGTGTTGCTAATTAGGAAATTCGCCTTATAGGCCCGTTAGGAAACGCTAGGAACCGCTAAGCCGTTTGGAGGCATTCGTTTGGAGCCGACATCTAGATCTTTTTCCAACTGCACTGCTCCCTCTGGTAATAGCTGGAAAATTCTGAGGTATTGCCAGCTTTGTCCTTCGTTGCATTCCGGTATGACCACGCCGTACTCCCGGAAGACCATTGTCACGGCTGCCTTAGGGCATTAGATCTAATTAACAACTTTTATATTCAATTACAAGTCGTGGGTAAGATAGTACCATCAGAAGCATAGATCAGTGAATCGTTCTTGAACACATTTTTATGATAATGAATTTATAGGTATTTATGTAAAGTCCAATACGCGCCAAGCATACTAATAAATGAGCTTGATCGAGACATCTAACATTTTAAGTTACAAATGGAATACATTTTTTTTTAACTATTATAGTCGTTCACTTTTCTATGCTCTCGATGGTACAAAAGCGACTAAGGCAGCCAGGGAAAGTACTTAAATATTATTTTGAAGGTACATACATGCTGCGCTTTATACTTAAGAGTTTTTCGAAAGCCTATCGACAGACTTGCGTTATATTTTTCAAGTCAGAGATTAGCCTTTTTACCAGCGCCTGGAGTGCTGCACGTCAGATATGATGGGTTTTCGCAATTGTAATAAATGTATTACGATTATAAACCTTGATACTACTAAATGTCTTCTTCTTCTTCTTCTTCTTAATTTAGGACATTGTCCTGTCTTCTTATATTTTGCCTCTTAGGTATTGTCTTGTGAACCCGATGTCCAACTCTCGTACCATCTCTTTTGTGGTCTACCAGGTGGTCGTTTTGTATTTGGATTTTGGGTCATTACCCTCTTTGCGAGTCTGTGGTTGTCCATTCTTTCGACATGATCTCGCCAGAATCGTCGTCTTGACCTGCTCCATCTGACTACATCTTCTATGCCACATGTTTCTCGGATTACGTTGTTTCTAATTCTGTCGAGTATCGTGTGTCCTGTTATAGCTCGGAGGGTCTTCATTTCCGTTGTCCGCATAATGTTCTTTGTTTTTGCTGTTTCAGCTCTCGTCTCTGCTGCGTAAGTAAGGATAGGTCTTACACAGGTCTTATAAATCCGTAGTTTACCTTCAACACTAATGTGCTTGTTTCGCCATATTATTTCGCGCAAGCAGCCTGATATCTTTGCAGCTTTAGATGCCTGTGTACGGACTTCTTTATTTATATTTCTATCGCTGGATATACTGGCACCTAAGTAATTAAAGTTTCTGACCTGGTCGATAGTGGTGTCATCTACTATCAGTTTACATCTAATCATGTCCTTTGATATTACTAGAGACTGCGTTTTCTGGGTGGATATCTTCATGTTGAATGTCGTTGCTGTCGTGTTTAATCGGAATAATAGGCGCTGCAGGTCGTCTTCGGTTTCAGCCATAAGAACCACATCATCCGCGTAGCATATTGTTTGTATTTTGTCGTTCCCGATTCTATATCCAATGTTTGTTTCCTTTACTTTGGTTATTATTTGGTCCATTATTACATTAAACAGTGTTGGACTCAAACTGTCTCCTTGTCTGATGCCTGTGGAAACGGGTACTTCTTCTGTTGTTGTATTTTGTGTTCTTATTTTGGTTCGGTTGTTACTGTTTAGTTCTTTGATAATGTTAATAATGTCGTTGCTTATTCCATTATCTGCTAATAGATTTATTACATCCGTAAGTCGAACTCTGTCAAATGCAGATGTGAAATCAACAAAACAAAGAAACAGTGGTTTGTCGTATTCTATGGCCTTTTCCACCAGTTGTCTCATTATAAATATTGCATCTACAGTGGATCTATTCGCTCGAAAACCTTGTTGTTCCTCATTTGTTTCTATTTGTCGGGTAATTATTGTAGATAGTATCCTTGTAAGCAGCTTTGAAACGCAACTCAACAGCGATATTCCTCTATAATTTGCGGGATCATGTTTAGCACCCTTCTTGAAGATTGGGATGGTAATACTTGTACGCCACTCATCTGGTATGGTTCCAGATTGCATAATTTTTTCAAAAAGTGCGGTTAATTGATTTATCAGATCTTCACCTCCATATTTTATCATTTCGTTGGTGATAAGGTCTGTACCCGGTGATTTACGGTTCTTTAATTTTGATGTTTCTCTTGTGACGTCATCTGTGGTGATGCTGACACCATTAATTCTACCCTCTTGATTGTCTTCTTGGTTTTCGCTGAATGTGGCTGTAGTTGTCTCATATAATCGTTTGAAGTGTCTCACCCACTCTTCTTTTGGGATTGTCTTTATTTCTATACATTCATTTACGGGTTTCTTCCTGTTGCGTAGCATGCCCCATACTTTTTTCTGGCTACCATATAAATCATGTTCCATATCACTAGAGAACTTTGCCCAGTATTCCCTTTTTAATGCTGAGATTTCGTAGTTAACTCTATTCCTTGTTTGCTTGTATTTCTCATATTCTTGTGGTGTTTGATTATTCCTGTATTCAAGGTATGCTTTCCTTTTCTCGTTTGTCAGGACTTTAACCTCTTCAGTAAACCACGGTTTCGTATTTCTCTTTGCGTTGATATTTACTTTTCTTGTTCCTACTGCTTCCTTTGCACTCATTAGGATGTTACTTTTTAATTTTTTCCAAGCTTGCTCTACGTTATCATCTTCGGATATTGGATTTGATTCTATCTTAGCTTTAAGCCTTCTTTTGTATAAATCTTTGATTGTATTATCCGAGAAGGATTCATTGTTGAATTTAGTCACTATTTCTACTGGCTTCTTCTGTTTTTTCAATATAATGTTTGATCGAAATTTACATAAAATCAGGTTATGATCGGATCCTATGTCTGCTGATGTTAGTGCTCTGACGTCCAATATCTGAGTAGGGTGTACGCATCGGTTTGTTATAATATAGTCTAGGATAGATTCCTGTCCTCTTGAGTTTGACCAGGTGCGTTTGTATTGCCACTTGTGGTCGAAGTAGGTATTATTAATTCTAAGTTCGTTTTGGGCACATGTTGTTATTAACAGTTCTCCGTTATTGTTTATTACATCTTCATTGAATTGCTGCATGATTCCGGGTATAATTTCGTTCCCAATACGTGAGTTTAAATCTCCCATGACAAATAGCTTTTCATTGTGGGGAATCTTGTCAAGAGCATCTTGAAGCTGGTTGAAGAACAATATCCTCTCTTCTTGGGGTTTGCTAATGTCCGGTGCATAGCAGCTTAAAAAATGGATAGTACTAGTATTGAACTTTAGTGTGACTTGTAGAAGTCTTTCATTTATGTAATTAATGTTGTCGATGTTGTCTTCGAATTTCTCGTGTATCAGTACTCCTACACCAGCTTTTGCTCGTTGGTCCTTATCTTTCCCACTGTAGATAAGTATGTAATTCTGATATTTAGTGCTTCCTTTCCCCTTCTTTTTTGTTTCCGACAAACAACATACGTCAATACGGTGTGCGTTCATCTCAGTGATTATTTCTTGGTCTTTACGAGTCCATGATAAAATATTCCAGCATCCAAGTCGCATTGTTGTCGCTTTCCATTTTCGTTTTATCCTTTCTCTCGCCGAGTCGTTATTCCGTATCATCCGTCCAGGTTCCGAGGCTAAAATATTACTGTGAGCGGTAATTATTTTTTTACGGAGGGGTAGGCTGCTAACCCGTTCCCTCCAACCCTTTTAGTCGCCTCTTACGACAAGCAGGGATACTGTGAGTCTATTCTATCCCCAACCCACAGGGGCACTAAATGTGCAGTTCGCTTTTAAGCCAAAATTTCAATAACCTCGTTTCAATATTTAATTTTGGTCATTTATTTTTTTATGTTTAACGTAGCTTACGCTCCTTTTTTAAAGTTTAAAGTTTTTACGCTCACCTGAATGTGGAAAAGCAGCATTTGGGAATCTTATATGGGTGCTAGGAAGACTGAATTAGACATCTTGAAGGTTAATAAGTCATAATGAAAATATTTTAGCTGAGAAGTGGAGATATTTTATCGACTAGTGCTATTTGTTTAGCGAATAAGTGAGATTAACTTCACAATCAGGTTTTGTTACTGCCACTCCCGAAATATACTTTACCGGACGACAAATTAATTCAATTTCATTAAAACTAATTTATTAAATGCATGATCCCACCTTGATAAGGGTATTATTACTAATGTCTCTAATTTCAGTAATGAGCTAGTGTTAAATGAGAAGGGCAAGTCAAATAGTGCATATCCATAATACTAGTAGTAAATGAAAGATTTAGTCAATTTGACTTTTAATCAAATGGTAAAAGGCTTTGATATAAGGATCTTAATTCTGATAACAAAAAATTATAATACATAAATTCATATTCAAATCCATATCATAAAAAATGTCGCCAACAACGTGGGGAAAATTAAAATATTAAACAGAAAAGTATAATTTGAGTATATTCAAATTATATAGAAAGACCTTCATTCATTCATGATCTATAGCCTCTTTTACCTTTCGGTGTCGAGGACCATTCATACCTCGCGGGAAGTGCAACGGACGTAATGCGCCGCACGCGACTTACACTACGCTCCCCCGCATGCAAACATACCACACACACAACAACTTACATAGAAAGACCTAAAAAGTAAATATTGTGTAAACTAAATTGATTGTAATATAATACTGGGACGATTATTTATTTCCATAATATTGCCATAATTTAAAAAGCTGAGACAATAAAACAAATGTACAGAAAGTTATCTATTTAGTTAGAATAAACACACATTTGATCAATTTTATAATCAATAAAATAAAGAATATAACGGACTAATTATTATTAAAACGGAAACACATTGCTCTTATATGGCATACTCTATATTTAATCGCATTAATACATACATTTTTTATATTTGTCAGCTGCATTACAATTGCTCTCAAACGTTCTTTTCGTGCGTGATAATTAAATTCAACATTTACTTACAAACCGCCTTGCCTAACGAGATTTTTGCCAATTGTCCTAAATTTTCAAGCAAGAAAGGGGGCGCCGCCTTAAAATATTCCAGGAAGTAACTGCACAAATCTTCAACTGGGGAAATAAAACAGAGCAACCTCGGCTTGGGCGGTACAATTTAGTTTATGGGCATTACGCGTTGCCACTGGTATTACTTGTGGCATTATCCTGTTGTAGTTTTATTGCCGGCTAAGCCGGGCTGCTGAATATTTAAAAGACCTAATCCAGGTAAACAGGAATTAAGCAAGCATCCGTAGACCTGTTCGCGGTATTTTCGTGGAAGTCTGCAAACAACTTCAGCTGCTTTCGGAACTCAGAACGGGTTTGACGTTTTACGGTGGCAATTTCAAAATTATGTAAAAGCGCAGTGGTCTCTAGGATTTATTAAAATTGGTTATATATCAAGTTTTGAATTAGAATAATAAAAGCAAAGGCTTTACGGTACATTCCATTATATTCTATTGCAGCCTACCTTGTTTAAAGCTGGGTCTACACGTTACTATTGCGGGTTCAAACTGAGCGCTGAAGGCAGTTATAAATTGTTCGGGAGATTCAGGTGCACTAATAATTCAAACTAACTTAACTAGGATTTCCTGGTACCGTAGTCTCAAGAAAAAAACTCACACGCAAAGGGCTTTCAAGACACAAAACAATTCGCGAGAGGAGGGCACGTACCACACCCGGAGGAGAATAGAAGAAAACTGGCCGTCTGGCCCTTCACAAAGATTACCTACGCCATTCAAGACCGACCCTACGGGCAGGCAGAACTGTGGCGCGAAATTCACATGGGCGCCAGCGATACTATAATTATTTTACTACAAAACTCAAAATTACAATATTTAGAACTAGTAATATGGCAATCACTCAAAGCTAGACGTGGGCTGAAACAACTAGTTTATACCTTCAACAGGTCGGTCAAAACGAATACATTGTTGTGTGTGCAACAAAAGCTCACAATAAGTTTGTAAGGATACAAGATAAAATTGTGAGTAAGTTGTAGATAACCTTCAGACTTAGACGACTTCTGTGGAGTACGTCAGATATTATTGTTGTTCTTCAAACTTTATGACATTTTATTTACAAAAATAAACTATTCACGTGGTAAAAATTCCAATTTTAAGTTAAATTTAACGCAGTCGCTTGAAGTGTCAGCGTCACGTATACAGAATAAACCCTGAAAAATATTTTTCAGAAAAAAAAACGCCCAACTATAACTCTTCATAGAAAAGCAAAAAAAAACGACATCTTCGTCAATATTTCAGAATAAATGTTATGATGTAGTATTTGTAAATGGTTTTTATACTTCTAAACATTCATATAGATTTAAGGTATAAAGGAGTAAAGATAGAATTTATTTGCCTAGTAGTTTTCGATGTCATATAACTCAGCTTAAACGGTTTAATTATTTTAAATAAGCTCACATTTAGATCAACAGTCATAATCTGGTTTGTTAGTTACTCAGGTAATAGCATATTATGTTATTAGAAGTAAAAATTATACTTTATCTGGCGTTGCTGGACGGTTTCTCTGCCGAACTTTTATAACAAATTGTTTATGAAATGTTAAGAAACCATGAATTATTTTAATATAGAAGATTGGGTAGACTGATATATATAGCTTGTTTTGGAAAGCATTACTATGACTTCACTATAAACAACGTTCTGAACAAAATCCGGAAAAATCTATGATTATTCGTTTGTCAACCCACTTTAAATTGTACAGAATTTGTAAGTATATTTTGCAATTATGTACAAGTTTCTTGAGTAAATCTGCAACTTTTAACATGTCAGATCTGATCAGTGTACCCCCCCTAAGTAGCGAATGCCGCCAAGTTAGGAATTTTAAATGATGTAGTTAATTTACTTCATCTCCGCTCGTCAGCGGCAGATAAAGTATTTATGGCAATGAAGCAATCCAGCAGTATAATGTCACATTTTACTGACATTTAAAGAAAGCATATTTTGTTAGTTCCTAGGAGTGAAGAAGGGTTACCTTAGCGAGTCTATAAACGTTAGACCCAGTGATCAAATGAATTTCAGATCGAGTTAGCTAATTCACTATGTTTATATGGAACCGCAACAAACTAGATATAACATGTATTTGATTACTCTATAAGTCTAAACTTCTACAGTTACTATTGCTGGAAAAAATATTTTAATTTCCAAAATTTAAGATTTGATATAGAAAGTTGACTGTAGTTATGTGGTATACTTATTGAGCAACAATTCACTTTACAACAAATCTAAGTCATTTTGTACTGACCCATTTTTTATATCAATTTATTAATTCAAGCCAGTCAATACAGTGACAATCCGTTTCTGCCACAGAGATCCAAAAGTTTCTTCTGTTCTCAAATTATTCGACTGCACCCGAGAAAGAGCTCTCTAGGGTATTTTACTCTCGCAAGTCATCTACACATCCTCCCACTGTTGGTATTGTTTATGCATAGTTTGGGACAAAAAAAGTTCATCAAAAGTTCACCACAAAGAAAACATTGGTCACATCGAAGGCCCTAATAATTATCGTGTAGCTCGACATTTTTAAAAACTAGCAATAAAATTTTAGTTTAACGAATTAAGGATAATTACGACATACATTGTTGGCGACGTTTAAATTTTGTCCGACAATGAAAGTTTTGCCATGTAGGCCAACTCACTTCTCTTGGCGGTCTTTTAATTTTTTTTCCATCAATTTTACGCTTGGTTATTGTTCATTTGTGAAGGGTTGTCCTTAAGTAGTCGTACCCTTGTAGGATTAGTGTAAATAGTGTGTTTTCTTCTTGTAATCTACTTTCAGAATTCCATTGAAGGTGGCAGCTTAGCTGAAATGCGCATCTGGAGAAGAAAATAAGTAGTGGTAAGGATGCTACACGAAAAGGATAACGTTGCTGAGTTTTTAAAATGTGAAAGATTTCTATAGTCAATCATAAATGAGTTGGAGTCAATATGACACCAAAAAAGTGTCATTTCGCTATAAAAAAATATATGAAAGGTTACATCAGCGGCATTCTATGACATTGGTGTTAGTGTGAGCACTTCGATTGTTATGTTGTAATTTTCCGATTTTTTTAAATTTGGTTAAATATGTAATTGTTAGCATATAGCTATTGCGGTCAACATAACCCCATAAGTTGATTTGTCAACTGACTATTTTCCGAAAATATCAATAAACGAATAATTCCTGAAAATTTCAATATTTTCAGCAATTTAACTACCAGTCGACATGGTAGTTACTTTGTTAAAACTTGCCCACAGCTGGCTTCAACTTATATTACATTCACAGATTTCTGGTAGTCAAAACAAATGCAATACATTCCTGTGGAGATAGATCTATAAATGCGAATTTAAAACTTTTTTTTTAATTCAAGGCAAAATAAGATGACGCATTCACTACTGTAATTGTAGGTAGGGGGAGAGCAAACAATTCTTCGTATTTTATTTCTGCGATACCTCTAAATAGATTAACGTGAAAATCCTAGGCATGAATTTTTAAAAACCACATAATAGTCTATGAGGAGGCTACTGCCGCCCTTGCCTCCCTGTTTCTTCGTCTCTAACTCCACATCGGTCTGCAGTATCTTAAAATTGGATTCCCTTCTGGGAAAAAATGAGCACTGTCCAATTAAGAAGTAATTTTCATGGTTTTATTCAATCAGGGTCTTATCTTATTTACTTATTTTTCTTAGTCTGTTCTTTTGTGTACCGTTTCCGGTATCGATGTACATCCTTGATCATTTTATAAGTACACTTATTAAACGCCTTCACACACACTAACCCATTTTTTCTGTTTTACAGTGCTCCAATCTAAGTCAACCTCTTTTAGGATCTTTACTTCTATCTTATTCCATGTTGTTGGCGGGCATCATCTCAGCCTCTTTCCTTCACTTCTCCCCATATTTACTCAGGTAATCTACCTACCCAATCATCTTAGTAAGTTTGTTCTTATCTTCCTCTCTAGAAGTTCAATGTTCACTCACTTTTTTTTATTTCTGCGTTTCTTATTCTATCGTGGTTTGTGTCTCATACACTTCTTCCAAAATTCACTTCAGCTGCCCGTAACTGGATCTTTTGTTTATGTATTAGAACCACCTTTGACAGCTATATCTTACGTTTGGGATGTACACCCTGTTGTATACAACAGTTTTCGTCATTTCGCGATCTCCTTCTTGTCGATAATGGTCTGGTTTACCTAAAAGAGTTATCTTTTCGCTGCATTTATATTTATTATTATTTGGTTATTGAGGTTATTGAAGTGCATAATTTCTGGTTTTCTAAAGTAATCTCCCCCCAGTTCTTCTTCCTCTACCGACTGCCATTATTGCCGTTTTGGAATTGTTGATTTTCAACCTGGTTTCTTCCATAACAGCAAATTTTCTTGCAAGCCTTCTTCTAATTTTTCCATCACTACTAAATCGTTTGGAAACATGAGGAGATTAATACTGGTTCAAAGTTTCTAAATTCTACTCTGATCTGGCTCATGTTTCTTTGAATTCTTTGTAAATTGTATCCATTTCAGTTCTAAGTAACAGAGAGCTAAAAATTTATTTTTTCATGTTAAACTCGTCTACACATATGTGTCCTATTCCTACATAACTTATAACTCATTATTGCCAAAAGAAATTATTTATTCCCCCGTTTTGCTCCTGGGATGGAGTCACAGGCTTTTTGCATGCCGATAAAACGGACACCTTTCTTTATCGTGGCAAATTGTGTTTTCATCGCCCATTTCAAGGTAAACATGCAATTTGTACCGCTCTTCCTATTTTACGGCCGCTCTCGACTTCATGGAGTTAATTATCAACTACCGCACTACCGCCCGCCCGTACACTTCGTTATAAAATTGTTCGTTAACTTTGCTCATCACGTTTAGAATGAAAATGCTTCCACAATTATTACAGCAGGTTCTATCATAATTCTTGTGCAATGATAGAAGAATTGCAATCTTCTAACTTAAAAAAAATATTTTTTTAAACTCCATATAACTGCAGTCGATTCTTTTTCCTTAATGTCGTTTCACTTTGCGTCTAGTTTGGTGTCTTGATGACGAATCATAGTTAGACCCCTATAAGACCGATGACGACGACTACGACTGCTGCGAAGACTAAAACACCGAGGAACAGGTACTGTTCGAGGGATCACTATATATTTCATAGCCCCTAGGTACTCTCGCGTTTTTAACCCATTTATTTGACTAGTAGATAACCAACAACAAATTGAGTATTCATTTTTGCTTGGGCTTGCATAACTATAAATGCACTTATGCTGAAACAACGAATTTACTATATATTTAATTGCAAAAATTTTTTCTCTGAAATCTATGTATTTTTCTTCTTTTGACTATTGTTTATTTGGGTTTTCTAATAAAACAAATGGCATGCCGCCTGTGGCAGTCATTACACACAGGAAATCGAATGGATATTTCATGGTTGCAGCCATAAATTCCCTCCGAAAATATGAACCTGCGTGGCAGCGAAAAATAACAATAAACAAATCTCAAAACAAACAAAAGCCACAAATCCCGAATCACTTCACGCATTTGGCGCTACTTTAAATCACCTGGCAGCGGTTCGGTTGCGTTAATTTATGATTTCAGAAGCACATCCTTCTTGGGCAGAATTATGGCCCGCTCGGCGGCACGAATACAACGCCAGTTGCGTGAATGCGAAAAATTCAATAAGCGAGGGCCACCTTATCTCCTTCTGGGAGAGCAGCTATAAGAGTCGTTAAGGGCCGCTCTAATTGTAACTTTTCAGCGCGAACCATTCATCTTTATGAAGTTAACAACTTGGGGCCCAGGCCCATTTTAAAACTACCTGCTTGCGCCCTGGGTTTATCGCATTATCGCTCCCTTTGGAAGAAGTGCCACCCTTGTCAAACGCTGAAGCCGTTCTCGGTTATTTCGACCCAGGACGGATCCGAACCGTCTGCTTTATTTTGGAGGTAGTTGGTAATTACGGCGTACTCAACACCGGCAGAATTGCTATGAGCAAGAACCGCAGATTGAAACAATAAACTAGGACTCTGGATTTAATCAGCTTTTTGAATCCTAACGAGAGCTAAGAGCGCTTAATTAAAACTCTGCCTTCTCGGCTGCGATATATCTTTACACGCGATTTAGCTGGCTTGATAATAGTGCAACTCGCTAAAATTCAACTACCTTTGCCTTTAAAAGTTGTAAAGTTGATCGCTGCTCGTTTAGTGAAAAATACGGCAATGGAAACCAGTAAAACTTTATAAATTGGGTTTTCAATTTTGAGTGTTTTAAAATAAAATTGCCTTTGAAATTCAACTATTTAATAGCATACGTGGATATAAAAATGAATACCAAGTAGACCATTTCAAGTATTTGAGAGACCCTAGAACTGAATTTAGAAAACGAGCATCATGTAGGCTGTAGGGTATACTATGCCCTACTACGTAGGCTATAAGAACTATTTAAATAACAAGGAAGAATTGCATCAAACTAAGTTGAAAGTGTAGGTATACAGCTATTGATACACAAATTAACGGGGAAGAAAACTAGGTACCATGTACTTACTGATAAAAGCATAAAAAGCGATAATATACCTACCTACTTCTATTATCTGTAGGGGTAATGATAAAAAATAAGATATTAGAGAAGAGATCAAAATTAAGTCATTAAAGGAAAAAGAGACTCCCAAAAGCTAAAGTGGTTTGATGTTTCGTTTTATCATAAACAATAAAGAGAATTTATTGTTATTATTATTATTATTATTATTAGTAAAGTATGAAAAAAAACTCGATAAAAAAGGCTCGAAAGAAATGAATGGAAGAAGAAACGCAAGCGTTCAAGAAAAACACGAAGTGCTGCAGAAAAGAAAAAAGATAAGACTTGCATTAGTGAGCAATTATGAAATTTAATTTTCCTTCCTCTTATTATTATTAGGTAATTATTATTAAATAAATACGTATTAGTACAGAACGGTCACAGCACACATCACTTTAAACTCGTTCTTGATTGAGAGTGGTCATCACATTTCAAAGGCAAATTCTAATTTATTAGATATTAGAATACGAAGAGGAACAGAAGAATCATTAATTCTGAAACACTACAACACAACAGCACCGTGCGACTTTATAATAATATATGGCAGCAGTTGGAAGAAATACAAATGTAAGAAGAACCAATAATTGAAATGCTTAAAAAGTTCATTAATATAATAAAAGGTCTAACATAAAAATATGAGAAGGCAGAAAATGGGTTAGGAAATTGTTATGTAAAACAACGTAATGCTGGATGGGAGAAGAATCCTAATGAAAAAAGCTGAAATAAATATTACAACGTGAAAAACATCTAACCTAATATGAAGGCAGGGAAAAGTACTGATAGTAGTTAAAAAAAAAGCAGCAGATAAAAAGAAAAAAATAGTAAAAAGTACACATTATGTGGCATAAAAATAAACTCAAAGGCACCAGAAAAGCAAACTAGAAAATTTATAAATATGAACTATTATAAAGGATTTTCCAAATGATAAAATATAAATGTTCCCAAAAAAATCAGTACGAAGAAAAAAAACCATTTTGTTAGACAGTAGGAAATGTGACTTGGTAAAAGAGGACAGTAAAATAACATGGTTAGTTCAATAATGTTTTACTCAAAAACTTTTAGGTTTCGAAAAAAACAGGTTAAAGTTTTTCTAAAAGTTTGAGAGCCACAGATAATTTTGAATAAAACTGTGATTATTATAAACCAACGGAACCTGATGATTTCTGAGGCTTTCACGGCCATTGTCATTAAGTAACAAACCACTTCCGGGATTGGACCGTGTCATGATCTCAATCATGACCTGACCCAACAGAACCTGTTTTATTAATATTTGTATTAATGTCAAATTAAAGTAAGTTTTTAGAAAATACTATAAAATGAATTTTACCAACGCTGCGAGGTCTAATATGGTATTAATCGAGGGGCAAACCACCTAGCAAAAATGTGTACACCTAATGCCAAAATGGCATTAAAATGCCAATTAATGCCAATGACAGGAATTAATGCTAAAAATGCCAAATAATGCCATTAATGCTATCAATGCCAATTAATGCTGGTCAATGCCAATAAAATGCTACTTTTGTGACTGAATTCAGTGAGGATCCCAGGTGTTTCCCTTAAGCCTATACCAGGTGGCAATGAGACTAGGGCCATGCTTATATCTTTTTTATTTATGAATAGATTTGGATAAAATTTTATACCAAGATACTAGACATAATTTCTGATTGGCCGATAGATATAGTCAAAATGGCTAACTTCCGGATTTACCGGAAATGATAATAACTTTGATTTTTTAAATGGAACACCCTGCATATTTTAAGTTTTTCTGAATCTACGAGTCAAGTTACATACAATAGTCTTGTCAAATTTCAATTTTTTTAAACAAAAAAAAAATGATTTTTTTAATTTTTATTTTTTACCATAGAATGTCTTGACGTGGTGAAATCTATTCTAATTGACTCTAGCAACTCTTAATAATAGCTATTTTATCAATAAGGTCAATAACAAACCTTTAATAAATAAATATAGTTTGCTAAACTCGATTTTTAAGAAAAAGCCACTTTTTTTAAATGGCACCTACTAAGGGCCATCTTGCCATTAGATAGAAGATGCAATTACCAATCTAACGATATGCATTATGCGTTACTTTATCTTTATCTGAAACTGAAAATTAATTAATCCATTATTTTTTTAAATATTTTTATGTAATAACTAATAATACTTAAGCAAATTTGGCAACACTGTTGCATGTAATTTGAGTCGTAGATTCAGAAAAACACAAAATATACAGGCTATTCCATTTAAAAAATCAAAGTTGGTATAACTTCCGGTAAATCCGGAAGTCAGCCATTTTGACTATATCTATTGGCCAATCAGAAATTATGTATAGTATCTTGGTATAAAATGTTATCCAAATCCATTCATAAATAAAGAAGATATAAGCATGGCCCTAGTCTCATTGTCACCCGGTATATGTAGCTATTGGAAAATCATTAACAAGGAGATTCGCTAACATTAAAACTGGTCTAATATGACAGTTGGGGGTTTAAACTGACAACTGTAAGAGTAAGACAACTAAATTTAGTACTGTAAAATAGTCTATCGTTTTTTCTTTAATTTATGAACCAAAAAGCTTTAAAAGCATGCTCTGTTGGCACTAACAGAACTATATCCATTTCAGCAACATGTTCCAAGACAAAAATATATTTAAAATACAAACAAATTGCAGAAAAATAGCATAAACTGTAAGTTTCACACGTTAGCAATGTCACGATCAAAATATGTCAAAACTGAGCTGGCTAACTATGTGGACTAAATTTAAGCCAGTACTAAGTCTTAGTGAATATCCATGTAATTTTCAAGGATTTTAAAATAAAAATGTGTACAGTATTTTTCTTAAAAGTCAGTGTTGAAAAATATAGGTAAATTAAATTTTGATTTTGCTTTTCTATACCAAGGATATATTATCCAAAAAAAACTGTATCCACATTAAACATTTTTATTCGCATTAATATTTGTACAATATACTATTAATAATAATAATAACATTACAGTAATGAAATGTCTTTATTAAAACATGAATAAATTACTACAAAAACAATTGTATTTTGGGTGGAGGTATCCAACTACTGCTTTCGGTATCTAAGGATTCCTTTTTATTAAAAATAAACACAAGAATGGGTTCTTAAAAAAATAAACTTTGATTAAAAAATTTAAATAAAAGGATCAGAGCGAGGATCAGAGTAACTAATTGCTAGAAATAGCAGTGGCGGACGGAGAAATTTTAAAGTGCTATATCTCGCTTGTTAGTTACAGGACCCACACCAAATTTAGTGGCTTTAATAATGGGCCCACTTAAAATCGTTTTATTGAAGAAAAAACGTTTTTGAAAATCGCAAAAAAAGGAAGCTTCTTTCACTGGATCTTCTCATATCATTTCCAAATCTTGTGCTGAATTTATAGCGTCATTTCTGGCCTTTTCGATTAGGAGACTTATTTGTGCAGTATTGGGTAGTATTATTTCTGTTTGGATAGAATACCCCATTTTCTTGTTTTCTTCTCGAGGAAAATGGTAGATTGTTTCTAGAAAAATGCCGAATAATGCCGGTAAATGCCAATTCAATGCCGATAATGCCAATCCAATGCCGATAATGCTAATACAATGCCGATTTTGCCATGAAAATGCCGTTAATGCCAATAAAATGCCATAATGCTAATTAATGCTGTCAATGCCAGTGATGTGTACACCAAATGCCAGTGGTGGTTGGCCCCTCGGTATTAATATCAATAATGGTAAAATCATCTTATGGTATTTTTCAAAAAGATGGCGTTAACATGAAATTAATACAAATATTAATAAAAACATGCTCCTTTAGTTTTTAATTATCAAATTTATTCAAACTTATCTGTGGATCTGAAACTTAAAAAAACTTATAACCTGCTGTTTTTTAAAAACTGAAAGAGTTTGATAAGACATTATCGGACCAATCATGCTATTTTACTGTTCTATTTTATAAGTTAAAATATTTGCACTACTATTAAAGGCAGGACAAGAAACAAAATATGTAATATGAATAATTTATTTCTAAATTATTTCTTATATTCAATAAAATATATGTATTAACAAACATTTTACACAACGTTTATTTGAAAGAAGCGACAAAAAACTGTAATATTTTGCGTTTTCACAATTTTATGAACAAACTACAGACTAAAATTAAGTAATATCGTATTTTAACTACAAATAAAATAATGCTTTAAACCAAAACGACATTAATGCTTGAGGGAACCTTCTGCTGCTCATACAAGAGCTTCACAACGATTACCTCTTCATACTAGCAAAACAACAACATCACTTCAGATATCCATAGTAACACAATAATTTGGCACAAACTAACTACGATATTTTAGAGAAAAACTGAGATACAATTTAATGTTGCAACATTGCTATTTAAGTAAATACAGATATAAACACTATTTTATAAACTATTGCCACTTTTCTGATTGGTCCATTTCCAATGAATGGGATTGTAGATATGCATAACACGCAAGTTGTAAATCTTTTAACATTATTTTGCGCTTAAAAGAAAACAAGAGAAAGTGAGATACCAGAAGATATTTATCAATGGAGACGCGTGGAAGTGGAATACAAAGGAAAATAAATATAAAAGAAAACAATGGATGATGTAAGTAAAGAAGAAAATAGAGATAAATGCACAGGAAGCAGAAGCAGTAAAACGGATTAAGGCATCGGAGAGAATCAAACTAGGGACCTAGATTTTTAATAAAACTCGCCCAAGCAGCAAGGAATTATAATCTGGATATCTTAGCATTACAGGAAACTCCTAAAAGGAAACGAGGTAGTAAAAGTGAAGGTTTATAGCATTGCCACAGGTGGAAGTCAGGTGTAGGTTTTACAATAAAAAACTATGCAAAAACTAGTAAATATACTTAAAAGCGATGTCTTACAGATTATGTTCAATAAAAAGTAGATGAAGAAGTATAACAATGTAAGAATAGTAATAATTCATGTACCCGTTGAAGAAATAGCTAAAGCTGTGGAAAACAAGTATTTCCAAGAATTAGTGATGGCAAAAGAACCATTTCCCAACACACGAAGTAAAAATTGTGATAAGAGGCACAAACGCCAACGCAGGTAAGGATAATATCTATAGAAGTTACGCGGCTAAAAATCAGGTATGACATAAGGAACAACAGCGGGTTAAAGTTGATATCACTAACAATAAAAGAAGGGTAGAAAATTATGAGCACGCATTTTAGAAAAAAGACTACACGTAATGGTACATGGATGATACCACGAAGGAACAAAACTAATCAAACTGGCCACGTAATTATCCAATATAAATATGCAAACTTAATCACAAATGTGAGAAACTATCGAAGGGTAAATGTTGAATCAGACTACTTCCTGGTGGCGACTAATCTAAAGTATGTATCAACTTCAAAGAAGAAAGTAAAAAGGAAATTAATATCGAAATATAATGTGGATGAGCTCGAGAAGAGTGATATTGTAGAAAGATATAAAGATCGTATTCAGTCAAGCTATGAAGGCTCAGAGGCGTAAGTTGAGGAAATGTGGAGGAAAATGCCGTGTCAATAATGAGGCCACTGAAATTATTACAACAAAACAAAGAGGACAGATGAAAACATATCTATCGTATACATAGTGATTCTAAAACTGGAATTAAAAGGAAAAGAGAACTATGAGAGATGTATTTGCAAACAAGCGGCGAAAAAACATACAAAAGAAAATACCTACTTAAATCAGAGGACGAAGACAAAAAACTACACAGAGGGCAGACAAAGAAGCAAAAAGTAAAGGAACTAAAAAATAAAGAAAAATAAGAAGAAGGAAATTACAAATGTTCACAAAGATGTGAAGTATATAAATACCTAAGGAAAGAAAACAGAAGGAAGCATTATTCTGCAAGAACAAGGAGGGAAACTTGATTGTGGCCAGGACGAAGCATTAGAAAGGTGGAAAAAGCATTTTAAAGCTTTGCTAAACGAAAGATAGCATGAGTAGGTGCGAAATATAAGTATGGAGATAGTAGATGATAAAGCATGTACAGTAGAGCCCGATAAGAAGGAGCCGGAAGAAATCATAGGACAAATTAAAAACAACGAAACTCCAGGTCAGAACGGTATAACGGTGGAGAATGTGAAGTACGGAGACTGTTGCGATTGTGAGCTCATTAATTAATTTTAGAAAACGGAGAAAATGCCAGAAGAATGGAGAATAGCAAAGATATTACCTATCCATAATAAAGAGGGCACGTTTGAGTGTAAAAATTATAGAGGCAATCGGTCTTCTTGATACTGTAACTATAATTTTAGCCATCCTATTAAAACGTAGACCAGAAGAATATGCGGAAAGCATATTGGGTTATCACAAATGTGGATTACGGAAGGACCGAGCAACAACTGATCACATTTTCGATTTTCATGCTAAAACAGATAATACTTGCTAGTCACGAATACCAAATAGCTACAAACCTGATTTTTATGGACTCGCAAAAAGTAAGAAGGAAATGCAAGACTAAAATGGGGCAAAAAGTAAATCAGAAAAAAATCAAGTACATGGAAATTATAGAAACAAAAGGGCAAAAAACGGAACATTTCGAAGTAAAAACAAGGTTAAATGGAAAGTTGACGTTTGAGGGAATAGATAACTGTATGTGTCCAGCAGTGTCGATAAATACAACGCTGCGAAAAATTGTGAATTGAATGAAGAATGACGTGGAGTAATGTGCTGGAGCGCTACACAGAATATTTAGTTCAACATTTTCATAAAAAAAAGTCCAAAGAGGGATGTACATATGCGAAACCTGAGTAATGAATAGACATGCACAAAATAACATCTAGTCATGGGAGCAGAAAATATTACGCAGGATTTAGAGGGAGGAGGACGAAGACAAAAGTTGGTTGCGATAGTAGTAGGTAGTAATAAAAATATATGATATGTATATTTAAAAATTGATAATAAGCGAAATGGTGAGGACAAGAAGACTTTAATCGTTTAGGCGACCTCAAGCGGATGGAGGATGGAAGAGGTGTAAAAAGTAAAAGAGAACGGCTAAAGGAAAAGGAAAATTAGAGATTAGAGTAACAATGCGAAAACAGAGGAGAGTGGAGAAAACTTACACAGCTAAGTTTCTAAATGGCCTGTGTAAAGCTGCTCATATCCATATATCAATTCAGTTTGCATCGTGTCACTAGTAAATGCTTTTATGCAAGTTGGCGGTTTCAACACGACTACCTTTCAATAAATAAACATATATGAACAGCACTGTGGAAGAAATGTTGCAAAATAAACAATGATCATATTATTTTTAACCATACTGTTTCTAATTTATATACTTCCGGCATGAATATCGAGCAACTTAATAAAACAAATAAACTCGCCCAAAAAGTAAACAATAATTATTGGAAAAACTACACTATGGCACTTTTTTACAAAAGTATGAACAGAACAAAAGTGGATAAAGCTAGAAGAAGAATAAGACGAGTGTGAGAAAGAGAAAAGGCAGAAAAATCATGGCTAAGAGCTTCTATTGCTAGAAGTTGTTACGTCCACAAGCCTAAGACAAAACTTTCAAAGATTTGTTAAACTAGAGATTTCTGTTATAAACGCTTTTTTTTTCTTTTTTAAAGAAAATACTTATAATTATACACGATAAAAAATACTTCAATTCAGTAAGAAATTATTAGACAAAGAAACAGGCGGTGCAAATACTTTTTATATAAGAATAATATACTAAACGTTGTTTTCCAGAAATAAATTAACAAAAAGCAGCTTCAAGAACCTAGGACGCTTTTACTAAATAACGTATTTAGTAATAAATTGACAAAGAGTTATCTATCCGGATGTAATTGAACATTTTCATCAATTCGTTCTACAATCGAAGTCATTCCCTGTCATAATAACCTTGCAGGTAATTATTAATTTTCCAGCTGAAGAGAATCTTTGAGCCCAAATAAAGTTTTGTTGTTTTATTAACAAATAGTTTAAAAGAATTTTGTAGTTTTTATTTAATCGCTATTTCTGACAGGGAAACAAACCTACAGTTTATTATTTTTTTCTATAATACCTGTCAGTGTCAAACTCTGAGGTTAGGTAACGTAAGTAGCTGTCAGAGTCAGAATGACAAATCACTATTATGAAAATAAATAGGTAGGTCGGTAACACTAAACAAATTTAAATTATTTTAACAGAACACAAAAGTGTAAATGTCATGGAAAGAAGAACTGAAGGAGACCAAGGTAACCCAAAATAACTAATTTTTAAATTGTCAGCGCGACAGGTAGACAGGGCTCAAAACATCATCCAACAAAATTCACTGTAATTTTGCCACCATTACAACAGTTTGACAGGTATTATAGCAAAAAAATGAACTTTTAGTTATTGTATACTAAAATTACACGGTATTTCTTACTTCTTATAGAAGGCGTAGGCACATTTCATGCTGATGCCGAAGACGAGACCTGAAAGCCTAGAAGGGCGTTTCCGGATAAGTTACTTGTAAAGTACGTTTTTTTTCTATAATAAGTGTTACAATATGTGAGTAAAACGCTAGGAAATTTCTATACCTCGTGTTGGTAGAACTTTTTCAAAATTATGGTTGTGTCAATTTGAATGTCAAAGTTTCTTAATTTGAACTCTTGACAAATTTCATTTTTTTACATGGAATCAAACGTTCATTATGTTTATTTTCAAATATTGTAAGTTTAATAATTAATAAATTTGCAATATTTTACTATGCTGTCCGTTTTACCCACTATTATGACATATCTGTCAAAATGACAAATCATTTTTTTAGTGGAAAAAAGAACTAAAAATCTATGTACCAACATTATTAAAACTAAGGACCCTGAACTAATGCAACTTATCCCCTAGAAAGTTGACCTTGAAAATTATTATAAAAAAAAAATGGACTTTTAACAGTTGTTTGGCAACTGTGGTTTTTCTGAATTTTACATAAATATTGAAACACTACAACAACAAGCAAGAACTATACCTTCGCAAAAACTAGTGATATCTGTAGTTGATTTTATTAGTAACCACAGTTACTAAATATTTCACCACCAATCCAAATTTTGCGAACAGTTCCTGTACAGAAATATCTTCCGAACTCCGAGACCAGTTCTGTAAAGAAGTACTTTCCAGGTTAAAAATTGTAAAGTAATGCATGCTTTTCAGGACGGGTACTTAAAAAATCATTAAAAATAGCCAAGACAATATGCTACTACTTCATTAGCATCGATTTAAAAAAAAAACAACACATTCGTAACTGTTAACTTATTCATCATTATGTCGATAAAATATCATATTTGCCAATGTCAAATTTGTCTGAAAATTATTACTGAAAAGTTTACTGCATGATTCTACCATGCGTCGTCTTAAACACACTTTGTTGAAGTATTTATCGAAATATTTCCATGTTATTATTCTATAAACTTAGACGGTTGTTTTATAGCAATAAAATTATGCATTTGGAGCATTGTATCTTAGTAACACAGCAATAGAACAGACTATAAAACAGCGAGTATAAACTCGTAAAATAACACGAATAAAATCGTGAACATTTTGCATGTATTTGAATCTAAAGATTTTACAACCTGATTTATTGGCAACTCATTTTGTGGTGTATAAAACAGCAACATGTCTGTAAGAAACTTAACCTTCCGTGATTGCTTAACAAAAGTAATATTTTATTAAATTTTACTTTCTTCCTAAATAACGTACAAAGTAAATGCATTCTTTGTATTTTAAGTACATAATTTTAGAAATATGATTATTTAATTCATGATGCATAAATAAATGCAAGAGACACATAAATTTACAATTGCAATAAATACAAAAACAACGCTTGTTTACATCAATAAAACCGCCAATTACCACTATGTATCAGTTATTAGCGCCACTGCAAAACATGCAATTGTAACAGTATAATGCAACAAATATGCAGATAGCACTTGTCACTCTTCGACATAAACTAGAAAAGTTGAACTGTTAAGCCTCTTTTTATCCTTCGTAATTAATTTCCCTAGTTTTAGTGCTTGCAATTAAAAATATTGAATTATCGGGCGCGATAACGCGATTATTTCAGGAAAAATACTGCGTTAGCCACGCTTTAATGCTGCAATTACTGCAATAATGATAAGGTGATTAGTTTATGGGCAGATATATTTATGGTGGATGAGCGATATCTTCGAGATAAAAATGTAAAGGAAGGCATACTTTATTGGCTGATAACAAAGAGCCAAGACGATAACCGGTCATAATAATAAAAATTATCTTATTTAGGTCGACAACTCTTTCAAGTCAGTTTACAACTGCAGCATTAATTCTAATTTATTTCTGCGGCCTTTGCTAGAATAGAAAATTCTTCTTAAATATGTATAAAGACAGTATTTTTCATATAAAAAAATATTTTACCTATTAAAGCTAGCAACACGACAAGATTCGGTCGCATTTGCTTTACTTTATTGTAACAGAATGGTAAAGCACCATGCAATGGGATGGTATGCAGCTTGTCTGTGAACACTAGGTACATATGGCTTAAAGTTTAAAGGGTTGTTAAGCAGTGTGCATGTTTAATTATTATTATTAAATTTGTAACTTTGTAATTGAAAGGTCATTTATAATGCAACAATCACAAATCGTGTATTGCTTAGTGTTTATAAAGCCAAATGTACCTAGTGCTCACAGATAATTTATATATCTGAATTTCAGATTATATCCTACCTTGTTGAAAACTGGGTCTACTCATTGTCCCCGAGTTTTTAATAGGGACGGTATTCACAGGGGTCATACAAAACGTGGGATCGTGATTTAATATCAGTAACACTTAACAAAATATTTAAAATATACAGAAGATGTAACCCAAAAAGCATCTTTTTATACCTTGTCATACAAAAGGTACAAATTTTATCATTCCAAATATAGTGTGTGACTGTACGCTTCCAAAATGTGTTATATCGTATTATTACTATATGGCAACAGTATATTTCGATACAAAATTTGTAAGTGCATTTCACCAAGTCGAGAAAAGTTAGAAAAACGAGACCCGAAGGGTCGAGTTCTTTTAATTTTCGAGACC
>CALNHX010011941.1:0-28509 GCA_940337035.1 Agriotes lineatus
GTGTGAATAACCAAACGATGCAAACACAAGCGGCTAGCAAATCTCGCTTCTCTGCAAATGCGAAAATCTTTGTGCGGAAATCAAATTGACCATAGCTGCACATTTTCCTCAACAATTTATTAATTAAATATGTAGGAAGGTAATCTGTTAGGTTAGCGAAAAGTTTTCTCTGTGCCGGGTAATGAGGGAATCGGAGTTTATCCGTTGCAGTCAATCTTGGTGGCGAGTGTATCGCCATCCTCCTCCAGTAACCCCGAGCATTTTCCAGGATGCTTTCGCTACATACAAGCGTATAGTCGAACCCGTGGAATGCGAGGTATTTCAATTAATCCGCGAATCAAAAGAGACGAGCGTCGCTTTATGCCGCCGCCCGCCGGTCGACCCGGTGAGGGTGCACCAGCATCAGCTAATATCGCGGCCCGTTATCCCCAACCATTGTGTGCTTCCACCCCACATCTCGACGCCGCCGCGACGCTAATTTGCGTGGTTATTAGTTTATGAGACGTTCGCGATTTTTACGCTTTATCAAACTGCTCCGGTACTTTTGTTGCTTTTGCAAACGGAAACTTTTAATAACGACGCTTCGTCGTTCCACATCCCTGGACAAAAAGTAGCAACCGTGCGCCCCATGCCACTATAAAACAACACGTTACGTAAGCTTACTGCTTCAGTAATAGATACATACAGAAGAAAGTTTTAGAGAGAGATTACAGCGCACAGAAAGAATTTTAGTTCAAATACGTTGAAAACAATTCAAGGTGAAGATGGAAACCTGCTATTAAATAAAATAGACATAGTTAAGATATGGGAAAAATATTTGATTACCTACTAAAAATCGAAAACAACAAAAATTATAGAACCCTATATTATATAACTATAATGACTCGACCATACGGTGGCCACATTTTCCATTAGATGAATGCATCAGGTGATAAAATTTGACATGTTTGTTTGTTTATAGTATAGAAAAACAGCATAATATATAAACAAAGTCTGTCTAGCATTTTCAAATATTTAATATAAAAATTCTGTCATACTTCTTATATTCTCCACGACCAACTTATAAAATCCTGAACTAGGCAAATTGGCATTACCAGATGCTACAGAATTCATTGCAATGTATATGTTGCAGTACAAACTTAAAGTGTATAGTAAATGTATATACTTCAGTATAAATCACTGCACCTAAAAATTTAGTAAGAGTATCATCTCAATATTTAAATGTACTAAACATTCCAGCGAACAAATACAGTAGAGCATGCAACCCAAATGGCATACTAAAGATCTGACTGGATCAGCATTTTAATAATAATCACTAAAGAATTATAGATAGCTGTTCTTATAATTAGACATAATTTCAACTGACATTAAATAACTTGTTGAGGTTACGATACAAACAGAAACGTCGACCAATTCAAAAACTATGCCATTTGTGCTTATGTAATTTAAAATCTATATACCGGGTGTCCATTTTCAAAGTCGAACATAGGCAATTAACATTAGTGCATTCACTCGTTCTTCATTGAAATAATTCATTTTTCTGTAGATAATTTTAACAAACGTTGACAGAAAATACCTGAGTTACGCCAACTAATTACCAATTTTTTTGACAAATGCTATCGAACTCGAAAAGCAACGCATGGCATATTTAAAAATTCACAAGTTTTAAATTAGTATTTTAAAATAAAAATCGCATCTTGAATATTATTATTGGTATCATTTGATGCGTAATAATTTTATCTTTCCATTGATACAATTACCTTCCCTGTAAATTGAATTGACGAGCAGGAATCGGCAGAAACCTTCAATACTATGTTAATCGTCTATGTTCCACTTTGAGAACGGACACCCGGTATATACAGGGTGTTCGGTAAAGAATAGGCCAAACTTTAGATATAGTTAATTTAGACAAAAATAAGCTGATTTAACCCAACTTACCTTAGTTCAAAAGTTAGTACTAACGGAGCTACAGGGTGTCAAAGTTGAAAAACATAAATCACAGTTTTTTAATATCTTTCGATCACTTTCAGGTAATTTCACGAAATTTCGTATCCGGGAGTTTTATTTCATGAGAAATTCAAATGTATCAACGATTCGGTTGTATCCTCTAGAGGGCGGCATAAGCGACCATTAGGACACTGTTAAACCGCTGCAACTTTTTTGTGTCACGGTGTATGTCATTTTTGACTGGAAAAATCTTTTTCCCTATCTTTTCTGCTTAAAAAAGGTATATCTTATTGAACTAGCTAGAAGTAACGGTTTCCCAGAAAAACGCATTTAAAACTGTTCATGCGTGTAAATTATCCTAAAGAAAAGTCATAGGTTTTTTTTTTGGGTGTTATTCTGCCGTATAACCCTTCAACTATTTGCACCCAACAATTCTAAAAGCGACACGCATGCACCTTTTGGTTCTCAAAGAGGTTCATCGAAACCGCTCCAATCTCTACGCCGTCGTAGTGGCAGCTGCATTTTGTTTCATTCCGTTTACATCTATTTTCAAAACATAGCCAATTGGAGCAAGCGAGATAACTTCCGTAAATAATAAAAACTTCAGTCAATCTCCCTCGCGCGCTACTTGCTTCGCGGTCGTAAGGCGAGACAGACTGCGCGCCAATTGGTTGCAGCTGCAGACACCCTTCAGGCGTCTGGCGCAAAAAGATAGCTTAGTTTAGAGTCCCTATATTAATCGAGTACCGCAATTGATTGCGCCAGTGTTTTGTATTTTGGGAGCAAATATGGCGGATACACTGTAAAATCACGAGACGCTAATCGCAGCAAACATTCCAAATGTAAAACCGTGTAATGTTCCTAGAGGTAGTAAAATCCACCTGCATTAAAAAGGTTTATAACCATATATTTGTACAAAGGTACTAATTTAAGTTATTTGCAGATTTAAGATTTGTGTGTACTTAGTACAAACATTCCTGTGTAATGTAAAAAATGTGTGTAGGCCCTAACAAAAGCATTAATTTTTCTCTCCTTCCATATTACTGGCTCTAGAAATGGGAATATTTGCTGCTACTATCGCCTCGTAACAGCTGTGCGTATGTCAAATAATTCAGTTCGAATTCGAAGTTGTGGTTATACTTCAGTGTTTCTTCGTTTTTTGTGCAAGTTCAGTGCACATTTCATACTTTAAAAATTAACAAGTATTAATTATAGATAGAAAATGCCGGGCTGCTGTGTGCCCTGTTGCAAAAATCGTTCCGAAAACGGGGTTAGATTGTTCTACATACTCCAAGGAACTAATCTGGTTAAAATGTATAAAGGAAAATTGCCCCTTAGAGCAAGTATTTGTGAAGTAAGTTCAGTTTTACTTGTACATTTTCCATTAACGCAAGTGACTTTTATCAATGTGTATCATAATTTTGTTTCAGGCACATTTTAAAGAAAATTAATTAGAGTCTGAAAGAATTGACAATAAGAAATTAATTAAAATGGAACTCCATTTCCACCTTTACAGCAACACATATTTACAGCCCTCCTCCAAGAAAAGCGAGAATACGTAATGTTTTTTAGCTGAATCTTAACCTTCTGTAAACCCTACTATACAATCACGTGCCAGACATTTAAGTGACTGTGGTAGCTAAGTATAAAATACGAATTATGTAAAGGGTATATTATAATGAAAATTATTTTATAGGTTTCGAAACTGAGGAAGTCTGAGATTTGAGTAGTGCAATTTACAGTTTCGTGGCAGCAGTAAAAGCATTACAATGAGTGTCCTTGCAAAAATGACTGTACAGATGTATTATATTAAAGTGTTATGTTCAAGAGTAAAACGATTACAAACAATTTGCATGTTTCTGTTTAGTATAAATAATAGTCATTTACTTAAATTCATTTCTTAACCCTTCAGTACCCGTTTACGGTCTGTGAGACCGAGCAAACACATGATGCAGTATATTACTTAATGTGCTAGCGTTAGTTTACCGCCCATTTCACTACCTTCCTATATATTGCCATTGAAGATCCGTATGCAGTTTTGAATTCGTGCGTGCAGTGGTTTAAAAGTTATTTATAATTTCGGTTTCAGAGACCGAAGCGGGTACCCGAGTTGTTTTTATTTTTACCTTTGATATACGACCAATGTGAGGAGAAGGAAATATTTTCTGCATTTTTAGTAACACTGTTATACTAAAACATTATTATAGTCATGGCAGATTTTATGAGAAAGAACAGGCGCGACTTGAAAAAGACGATGCGAGATATAATAGCGGATGAGGATGTCGACAACGCGTTTTATGATGATGTGCCATCGTCTGACGAAGATAATTTATTGGAAACTAGGGAAATGAACAGTGACATTGAACAGGAAATATCTGATTATGAAGACGCTAGTGAACAAGAAACTAATGCCATAAGATATTTTTATGGAGGTGGCAGAGGGGCAGGGGTGTCGGACTGCCAGACCGGTGCGGGTACTGATGTCTTAGAATTTTGAACGGGTACTGGAGGGTTAAGATCTATTATCTCAAAAGATTTTTATTTTAAAGGAGCGCCACTAATATCAAATAATTGTGACATAAAAATCCTTGAAAGTAGAATTAGGTAGGTACTACTTATATATATATCATCGTTTAAATATATTGTACTTGCTTGTATACAACTTAAAATCAGTAAACACAGATCTAAACTTCAAACGTAAAAGAATTACTACCTAAAGCTGTAGGTTATGAAATGCTAATTGTTAAAGAAACTAAGTAGTATTATACTCCAGCTTCTTTTTACCTTGTGTAGTGTAACTCTTTTTCTAATATTATCGTTAATGTGCATATTTGCTTTAAAACATGAAAAATACACTGTAATTGAAAACGTCGCGTCACCTTGTCATTTTAAGTTTCCCGCCTTTTTCTCGGAGCAAATATGGCAGGTTTGCGGTACTCTATTAATATAGGGACTCTAGCTTAGTTGAGGGACTTCTGTTCGGGCTGTCAAAGCGAGAGGTGGTTTTGCGAGTGGAGTGAGCATGTGGTGCCTTATTTGTTAGTGTGACCGTCAGTTTGTAATGTAATTTTAATTTTCTTTCGTTTTACCAAATTTTATTAAGCCGGTCCTGTGCTCCTAGTTATATTTGAATTTATTTGAACTAATATTAAGATGTTTGCGACCTGCAAGCTTCGTAAGCGATTTTCTTAAGGTCGCGTAGTTCATTGCAGTCATTGCCGGTTAGATTGTATTCTCCGAATTGTGTTTATGAATTCATTCTTTGTTCCATTTTGTAGATAACACCGTTTAACGCTTCAAGTTCTGCGTATTACTTCTTGTTGTACGATAAATTCAAGCTCTTTGAAAATAAGTTCGTGCCCGTGTGATGATGAAATACTGTATTAAAACTCAATTTCGCTTTCCGATAGTCCTAGCTTCTGGACTTCTTAGTAAATATTCTTATCGGTCGAGATATTTAAGCCCCTGGAATTTCTTTACGCAGCAGTTTAAGTATTCTGGAACTTTTCTATTTGCTTTATTGTTTGCTCGGGGCTTTCCCGAATTTTGTAGCCGGATTTTGCCAACTCAGACATTGCATCAGCCGTTGAAATTCTGCCCCAAGCTTTGGCAAGGGGAAGAAAATTTTGATAAACCCTTTGGTCTTCGTGCATATGAAGATATTAATTTTGGAACCTAAACCTTTCTTCCGATGGGCTATCACCAAGCCCCGTGCATTTAGAATTGGAATTAGTAGCCAGCACCCGAATAACACAGTTGTGTTGTGAGGCTCGCACCCCGACACCTGGGAGCCGGGGGCTGCGTTGTTTAGTGCTCGAGTTAATTTGGATTTTTAAGGGAGTTCGGCCCCAGTCTTCATAGCCGAGGGTGCAAAAAACAAACTTAAGGTTTTAGTGCGAAGTAATGGGTTAGGCCCAAAAATTTTTTGGGAAACGGCGTCTTATTGTTCCGTATGCTGTCCGTTTATTAAGTATTGAGGGAAGCAAAATTTGCCGTTGTGCACATCAAACTAAGACGTCGCTTAATAATTCCCACCTGTGTTCTCGTGTAGTTCGAGAAACTTTGCTCTGCAAATCCTGATTACGTTCGTTGGGCCATCCCGAAGACTGGATTAACTTCTTGCCAACACTCTACCGACCCCTTTCGTTCCTGTGTGGGGGCCCCCACCACTTCAGCGTCCTGCCAAGCCTCACCGAGGCCTGTTTTACAGTAACTACCGACTCCATGCTTTAAGCTAAGGTAGGATGATTATTTGTATTCGTTTCGCTTAACCTGAGTGCCTTGTGAAGTGGCGTTAATCGCTTTATTGTGCGCTATCCGAGGTTCACGAACATTGCTTGCGCCTATTTGATTTATTTATTTGATTGAATTACCATGTACAGGAGCTTCACTCCTGTTATTTTGTTTTGCTTGCATTGTAAATTTATAGGTTAAGGTAACTTTTGCTTGGGATCCCCTATTCATTACGGATGTACCTGCTGTATTGAATTTGAGTTCACCTTGGTTTGATAAATTAAATGTAAATTTTGTCCACTTCAGCTTAGTTGTTTGTTGTATTTTAGAAACCTTTGGTCACCAACTAATTACGGCAAAGGCCGAATGTAAATGAGTGTAAAGCTAAAGCATGCCCTTCAATTAAGCAAGCCCTAAGATTTGGGCTTGTGTCAGTGATTTTTTAACCTTCTAGGAGGGTGGCCATTAAGGTAAGCCATTTGATTCAAGGCCACTCTGTGTTTGTACCTGCAGACTTGGCGGAGCTTGGTGAACGACGCTGAGGTGGATCGCTGCGAACCTGGTGAATTTCTGGCCTAGCTTCCGTGACGTTTCTCGTTTTGGTCACGAGATCTTTTCATCCCCTAAAAGCGAGTGGCGCCTGGAGCAATATTATTTTGAGCAAAAGTATAGGGTAAGTGCCGTCGGTTTTGAGTGAGCTTTCGAACCACCCCTTCTCGATTGGGCCAGCTTGAGGGTAACAGGAACACCTCCATCTGTTCCGACACATTTTAAGATCTGTGTTATTGTGAAAGCCGGCGAGCCCTTTACTTTTTTTCCCGAATTTGTCTTTTAGAACGACCCATGTCGATTGAGTTAATTTATCATGTAACAAGTTTTTGCATAAGCTCGTAGGGCCATGAAGAGGCCATTCTCCGATAACTGGGGATTCATAACGCAGAACTGTACAAGTCTTCGGTCCCGCCGTTTTGTTTGTTTCGAGGGGGATGTAATTCAACTTCGCTACGTTGGTGGATTATCTGCAGGTGCCGCTCGACTACCACGCCTCCTTCAGTACGTTCGCTGCAGTTGACGAGCCGCTAGCCACTGTGACGCCATAGCTCGGCGGGCCGAATCAGGTAGCGTGTAATTAGTATTAATAATCAAACTCTTGTAGCTGTATTTGCTGTAAACTCAGTATCTCTTGGCCGACGCTATTAACAACCAAATTCATTCATCTGTGCTGGCCTAATTTATGTGTATTTGCTGTAAATGCAGTATCGCTTGGCCGACGCTATCAATAACCAAATTCATTCATCTGTGCTGGCCTAATTTATGTGTATTTGCTTGTAAACGCAGTATTACTTGGCCGACGCTATTAATAACCAATTTTATGTGGTGACTTAATTATAGTTAGAGTTAAAGCGTCTCCAAGCTGGGCTACATAGTTTAGTCCATATTTGTGTGTTTACCTTTCTGTGTATCGCTAATTTATATATGCGAGATCAATAGACCGGTATTTTGAATGAGGCCTTATGATTTACGACGAGTATGTGCATGATCACTTTCAGGTTACTGTATAAACATATATGTACGATGAAACATGAATGTTTAAGCGTCACAAGTAAGTTGGCGGCGCTTGCCGCTGCAGCGTCGAGGTTTGTGAAGCCGAGCACTTGTATCACACCCCGTTTGGCCTTCAAGGTTCGGTTAAGCGTTGGTCCCCCGATTGAATCTTGTGGCGCCCTATATGTATACCGTTACGCTTGCCCTGCTGTGTCTAGTGTCTAGGACCACGCCCATCTCCCTGCGCGTATCAAGCCGTGGCCTTTAAGCCTGTTTGTAGAGATTTCCAGGGTAAGTGTTGACGTCTCCCGAACTTGATTAAGCAATTGGCACTCTCACACCCGTGGGTGTCGTTAAAACAGTTTGATACTGTAACACCCTTTGCATCTCCTGTGGTTATGTTGGAACTTTTTTTGCATATATGTCTTTATAAAGTGTTTTTAATTGTACCCCTAAAGGTGTAAAAGTGAAAACCGGTACAGGGTATCAGAAAAACCGTAAAAGTTACTCTTGAAAATTTGCAGCTACTTACTTCGAAGATACCCACTTGGACGAAGTTTTCCGAAATTTCAACACCAAAGAGTATAAAAGAAGTAAAAATATGTTTTTATTGACTACGGTTTTAGCTGGTCGGCTGACCATCTAGGAAGTTAAAATTTGATCAGCGAGTTTCTTTTACAAATATAATCAAGCTGTTTTCGGAAAGTTTCGGAATTCGGAATTAAATGGGGTAAATGTGTTTTTCCAAAGATCACCACAAAGCAGTATTACTGCAGGTAGGAAGCTGAAATTAAGCAAATTCGTTCCTTTTACAAATCGGGTCAAGTAATTTTCAGGATTATTCGAAATTTCCTGTCCAAAAGGATTAAATGGGGTAGATGTGTTTTTCTAACCACAAAGCGGAAGCTACTGCAGATAGGCAGTTGAAACTCGACTCATAAATCCGTCCAAATAATTTACAGGGTTTTTCGGAATTCAAGTCCCAAAGGGGTTAAATGAGGTAAATCGGTGCTTCTAAAGATAGCCATAGCGCAGCAATTACTGTACGTAGGAAGTTTTATTCCCTTCCAATATGTCGATTTTATTGGAAACAACGTTAGTCGCAAGATTGCGTTCGCGAACCTTTGTGTTGCTTGGTAGTTATTGTAATTACGTTTTAGGTTACGATTTGTTGCTGTTGCTGCTGTGTGTTATCAATAATTGTTGGATTCTCATCATCTTTGGGAATCCTACAGGTTTGATAGACGATGTTCTTGCACTTCAATGTGCAGGTTTGATAGACGATGTTCTTGCACTTCAATGTTGTAGTTTAATTTGGACCATTGCACGACTTAATGTTTTGCGATATTTTAACACTTGGAATTTGATTTTAGACTTTTGACACTTTAAAATATAAATTTTAGCATGGTAAAGATTATCTTTTCATATAAGTACTAGGATGCCTCTCGATGCTTCTATTACTCTATGCCTTTCACCATGTTTGGCACACATGTACCGAGGAATGAGATGAGAGCACAGATTATGGATCACGTAGTATTGCACTGAAACAGGTTTCAGGTTCCAAGTTTCGACCAGCATGGAGATAAATTCTCCAACAGCGAGGCGTATCTAGCCGATATGTCTCTAAAGGGCCAACCAAGTTTGACAATTTTTGACCTCTATTTTTCCTAATACCAATAATGGGATTTTAATTTTTTGAATAGCCAAGAGCCTGATAGGCATTTGCTAAATAGAGTTCTTACCAAGTATGTAACAAAGCGTTAGACATTTTGAAGGCTATTATAACCGCCCATAGCACTGATACCATATAAAACAACGTGAAGAAGTAACAGGAACAATAACAGTAAACTACAAAAAACAAATAAAATAATCAGTCACAAAGTATCAAGTACAAATACGTTGAAAAATGTCGAACTTGATAGACAAGATTTTTCCTCAGAATTACTGATTACTGGTATCTAGTGTTGAAGCCAAGGGGGTGAGGGGGAGGGAAATCCCCCTCTCTCCCGGGCAGTACAGAATTCCCGGGGGCAGTACCACATGATCTTCAGGGTTTTTTTATATTTAAAAGAATGGGTGGGACTGTACGAAAATTAAAGTATTTTCATTTAATTCTGCGTAGTTTCTCTAAATTTAAGTAATCACTATGCATGTTTGTATTTTAATTTAAAAAATACCCCCCAGATGATTTATCCTGCCCCCCCCCCTCCCGGGGTGAAGAGTCTGAATTAAATACTGCTAGTATCTCTGATCCTATGTTAATTATTATTAAATTACTGATCTAACTAGCGTTGTAATATGTCATTTGGGTTGCATACTCTGCTTCATTGGTTCGCTGCGCCGGCGTCGAGTATAGGCAATGTATAAATTTTCTACAGCAGATTCGTAAAAGTATCAACTAAATATAAAAGGGGTTTCAATAAATAATAACAAAATCTGAATATATTTTATGGGCGAAATAGCAAATATAATTTTCATGCAAAACTTTTAATTTTTACTTCCCTCGTCTGAAAGACGAAGGAAGTGTTGTAATCACCAAAAAATCGCATTCCCAGATTTTTTTAGATCTTCACGTTTCAGGGTCCCTAGATGACGTGAAAAACAGGTTTTCTCAATTCAGTCTGCCTGTCTGTCTGTCTGTTGGCGGTATAACTCAAAAACTATTTGTCGGAGGAAGATGATATTTTGCATACACATTATATATATACGTTGCATGGAACCAGTACAATTTCATACAAATATATTGTAATGATATACATCTCTGTGTGTGTTTAGAATCAATTTTAGAAAACATTAAAGGATTACAATGGGTGAAAATAATTTAGAGCTAGTCAAATATAAAATGGGAATGCGAATGGTTAATATGCAATTACAAAGAAAAAAAATTATAATTGAGTGGAAAAAGACTATTTGAAAAACAAATGAATTCGAAAATAAGATAATATTTTAAAAATTTGAACTTGAAGGGAATGACAAATACTTGATTGAAATAAATTAGAAATTCAGTAGGTTTAAATCAAATATGATAAGACTAGAGTGTATAAGGAAGAAAATTGATATCGTTATGTAATTTGTTTCGATTTATTGAGAAAAAATGTTTTGAAAAGTAGCAAAATAATTTGGTGTGATTAAAATACCAAAAATAACCGTGTTTGATTAAGAAAATGTTTAGATAAAATAAGAAAGGTAGTAATAAAATCTACGTGGTGAAGTAAAATGGAAATTTAAAAATACGAAGAATAATTAAAGACAAAACTAATAAAGATTACAAGTATGTGGTTAAAACTAATGGCTAGTAGAATTCATCTAAACAAGTGAATCATTGGAGAAGAATAATAAGTCAAATTTATTGGAAAAGTCCATTTGACATAATACGTTAATCAAATAGGAATACGTCAAGCTGTTTTGGTACTAAGGGAGAGTTCCAGAGAAGGATAATCGGTTAAAGAGGCACATTCCAGGAGGTTGGCGGATGTGGCTTTGCAAGTAAGTGTTTTGCAGATTTGGGCTGTTGGCTGCGTACTGTGGGAAAGGTTGAGTTGCTGATTTTGGACGATTGGGATGTATGGTCTGTTCGTGGGGTCATTCATTGTGGGAAGGTGCTTGAAAGAGTCGATTGGTAGGCGAAGAGGAGCAGTTTGGTTGACTTCCTGAACGTTGTGCTGATAAAGTGAAAGGTGGGTGATTTTAGTATTAAAGTCATAACTAGAAAAGGAAATCATGACTATAAAAAGGTGAATTATTTATGAAAGAATTACTCGTTTAAATATCGTTGTGTACTATTGTAACGATCTGGTATTTGTCATTTTGATTTCAAATCTGTTTGACACATAGTTGACATAAGTTGTATTGACATTTGGGAATGATATAAAAATTAGAACATCAAATTTCAGAAATAAGCTATCTAGATAAAGGAATTCACCCCTGATTTTTCAGGAGCTAGCACTAATATCGGTTACTGAATTTCTATACAAAAAGAAGCAAATTTTAATTTAATAACATAAAAATATAATCTAAACACAGATTAAGATCACTATAACTGAAGGTACACAGCAGATTTAATGCTCTGCAATGTGGACCCTAACACATTTATGACGGCACAACGTGTGACAAATTAATAGTCAAAATAATAGCTCGTTGAAAAGTAAATAAAGACAGCATGCATTGTTGAGCCTGTGCAATATACAGGGTGAGCACATTAAAAAATAAAATTTTATTTATTTTTGCTTGAACTGAAAAATACATAAAAGTACTAATTTGTACATAGTGCTGGCTTTACCCTTGCCAAAAATGGGAATCAACAAATACAGGATAACTATTGTACGAGACAAAAACGAACAACGAATAAGTGCATTACGTTAAATAAACCAGGATCGCAAAAATTTCCAGCGCGAGCGTGGAGCAGTCAGCGCAGCCATACTTCACCGGGGAACAAATGAATTGAATGTGCGGGTTAGTTCGCAGGCACTAGTTCGAATCTCCTTGAGGATAATATGTTTTTATTTAAAAATCGAATTTAGTATTATAAGAAACGTGAAGATATTTTTACCCAAAGTTTCCTTCAATTTTTAAAATTATTTAGTGTCACAACGCCCACTTGTTGTCTTTATGAAAGTATCCTCATAAAACTATAAACCAGCCAAACAATGCCGCGTTGACAATTGGTTTTTCTTGCAGAAAGCGTACCGCTGGGCCCGTGCCAATCTGGAAATTTCCTGGTTTCTCGGTCGTTTCATCCGCCCCTAATTCTGAGTAACTCAAGATAGAATATTATGTCAACAATATTAAAACGCGTTTAACCGTTACTTGATAAAGGAATTGTTGTTTACCGAAAATACAGCTTTGGTCAATTTTATGTCACAACGTCCACTGCCAGGGAAGTTTTGAGTAAAGCCCTTTACAGATTTTTGGTCGTGTTATCGCAATACGACAGTTGACGACGTTTAAAACAGTGAGCATGGGAGTAATTTGTGTTGTATTTTTACGAAGCAGTGCAAAGAGGAGCTAGCCCAGGCATAATAGATATCTACCTCAAACAATTATATAGTTCTGATGTTTGGCACAACTGTTCCTTCAGTACTCTGGGAACGACCTTTTAAAAGTCTCCACTTCTGGGGTGCTGGCGTCGTATCAAGGAAACCTTGGCAGTAGTTAGAAAACATAACGGGTGTTCAAAAAGTCTTTACGTCCTGGGCGGCTATGGAAATTCAAACGTATGAATAATATGTTGGTGGCACTGTAAGTCTATGTCAAATTCGAGGTTATCAGGTTAGGTTTTGCGCCAGTCTGTGTCAAAACTGACGTAAAACCTAACCTGCTAACCTCAAATTTGACATAGACTTACAGTGCTACTAACATATTATTCATACGTTTCAATTTCCATAGCCGCCCAGGACGTAAATACTTTTTGAGCACCCGCTATTTTCTTTTAGTAATAGATATTTATGCGTTAAGCCTGTATGACACGACGCTAAATTTTATGCAAAATTTACTTGTAAATTTTCATAAAACTATTAAACACCTTTGCATACAGAAAATTGGCTGCTAAATTTTCTGCTGAATTTTCATGTAAATTATTTAGAACTTGTTCTAAATTTCCTGGTAAATATGCGTGTAAAAATGCACAGAAGTATCGTAATCAGACTAAACTGCAGCGCATGACGCGGAATATAAACATAAACATAACCTGAATTTTGTTAGCATTGTTTAACCACGTGTTTAATGTTGGCGCTCCTATCTAAGATACATTTAAGGATCTCTAAGATAAATGCCTTAACCCAACCTCAGAAAATACCTAACAAACGACAAATAACATGAAAACAAACGCATACTTCAACCAATACCTTCTAGAGGGTACTGTTTCCACTTAAAAGATTTGCTACTACGCATGTGCGCATGCCAAATTTAACATGAAATTTAGCACACGTTGCAGACAGAAAATTGTGTTTTTGAAAAAATAATTATCAGTGAATTTATTTGAAAATTACAAGTAAATTTTCCACAAAATTTAGCGTCGTGTCATACAGGCTTTAAGGAAGATATAAATATGTTTTTTTATTGAAATTGACATGGTTACAGACCGAGGGCGTCTGGTCCGAGGCCCGTAAGTCAACCAAAGGTAAAAAACGTGAATATCTCCCGTGGTGCATACAATATTTTATTTGCTAGAATATTAGTAAAAATAGTATTAAATTTCAAAATGTCATTAAGTATATTTAAAATAAGAATATGCAAGTAACATCAAAGATTGGTTGAATGTATGGTTCCTAAGACGTTAATTGTACTTGCATAGTTACCACCAGATTGAGGAAGATATAATTTGAAAAGGGTCTTGGGAGTTATGAGTAGTTTTCTCATATTTTGCATCTATGATGAAAATGAACAATATCATATTGCTAGTAAATAAAGTATCTTTTTTCTATAGCACATTTTAAAGTGTGCTTTTATCAACTCAAAACAAAAGGTCAAGTTTTACTTTAACAGCAAGGGTAGATAAAGTAGCACTTTAACATCAATGGTAGATAAAGTAATTTAATTTTCTAACTTTTGTTTAAATTAAATATGACAGCTTCGTATTACCGTAGCAACCCAATCTAGCTACTGACATTTTGAAATGTGATTGACTGTCCTTTTGAAATTGTTAAAGTTCTTGCTATAGAAAAAAATATTGTATTATACACGACGATAAAGTTATTTCTATCCACTCTTGAATCATTAAGGTCTCGACTTCGTCTCGACGTTAAACGATTCACTCGTTGGTAAAATTTAACTTTATCGTCTTGTATAATAAATTACTATTTTTCTATAGCACATGTTAAAGTGTGCTTTTATCATCTCAAAACAAAAGGTCAAGTTTTACTTTAACAGCAAGGGTAGATAAAGTAGCACTTTAATATCAAGGATAGATAAAGTAATTTAATTTTCTAACTTTTGTTTAAATTAAATATGACAGCTTCGTATTATCGTAGCAACCCAATCTAGCTACTGACATTTTGAAATGTGATTGACTGTCCTTTTGAAATTGTTAAAGTTCTTGCTATAGAAAAAAATATTGTATTATACACGACAATACAGTTATTTCTATCCACTCTTGAATTATTAACGTCTCGACGTTAAACGATTCACTCGTGGATAAAATTTATCGTATTGTATAATAAATTACTATTTTGCATAGTGATCATGAAGTTCGTGTTTCTTTAACGAAAGATCGTAAAGCAAGTATTACTTTTTTAACTAAAAATCGTAAAGGGAGTAATACTTTTTTAACTATTTTATTAAAATTGGGAACTCTCAGTTTGACAGTTCTAAATTCTGAAGACCTTTTCGACCAAATTTCGAGTTACAAGTTATACAAAAAATAACGTGCACAATACGCATGAAAGCAACTTTTTTTAATAGTTTGATTGCTGCACGGGTGTAGGACATCTCGGCCCCGCCACTTCGGCTACGCCATCTCGGCGCGGGACCAGCTCGGCGTCGGGACAATTGGGCGCGCAGTCATTTCGGTGCCAGCCTATTCGGCGCAGGGCCATCTCGGCGACGAATTCTAATTCGCAAACTACAGTGTGCACTACGTAAGAAAATCATTATAAACAAATAATGAAACCAGCAAAAACAAGGAAGTACCGGGAATAGGGTGTCAGGATTTTGAGGTTAGTTCAACTTACAACAGGAATGATTACATAACTTTTTTACGTGATATTGGTCACAATTGTGAATTACATTAATGTGTATTATTATGTATACACATTTTATGTGTAATTAAGTTTATTTATAATTTTTTTCTGTTGGTCATATTTTAAGTCATCTTTTTAATATCTAAAACCTAGAATAAAAACAGCAGCTTAAAACACGTTTCCCGGAACAACGTGTTTTAAAAATTTTAAAACACGAAACAAATATAGCAACAATTAGGGTTTATTAAATGCGTTTTTGTATCTTGAAGTGTTACATTTATTTGTTTAAGGTAAGCAATTGCAGCTTTAGACTTCACGGGTAACAAATTTTCTCGCAATAGATTCTCTTCCTTTAAAATGTTTTCAGGAATTTGATTTGACTTTGACATTTTCGTTTATAAAATAAACAACATATCCATAGCGACTCGTGACAAACGTGGTTGATCAACAGAAAAATTTTTGAGTGGCACTCTTGCGAAAACGCTTAATAGTCCATTTTCTAAATGCTAAAAACTCGCCAAAGTTCTAACTTCGTTGACTCAAAACCGATTTTGAACTTTTTTTTTATTATTTCGGTAAAAGTTTATAGAAAACTTCCCCATAGGTAAGAAAGTATGCTTTTTATTTTTTCAATTGTTATTAACAAATAAGTGTTTTTTTAATATACTCTTAATTAAAAAATTTATAACTATTTGATTTATTTAAACAATTGCCTGAAATTTGATAACATAAGGTTTTTGGAGTCGCAGATTACGAATCTGACCTCAAAATGGGTCTAAAAACAAAATGGCGTCAAAGGTCTAATTTTCTATTTTTTTTTTTATTTTTTATATTAGTCTGGGGGGTTTTGAGGTTGCTGATTACGAATTTTACATTAAAACTTAACTAAAACAAAAAATGGCGGCTCTAAAACGGCGGAAAAGGGTAATTTTTTTTTAATTTCTGATACTTATACCTAGAAGTTTTTTGGGTCGCTCATCCCAAATTTTATGTTAAAATGTATCAAAAATGTAAAACGGTGTCTGAAAAATGGTGAAAACAAATGATAGAAGAGTTAAATGAGTATTCAAGATATTATAATTTAATTGAGTTATTAAAATTAACCCAAGATGCATTTAAAAACAAAGAAAAAAATTATTTAGCTTTATTTTCTTCTTCACATTCACCGCAAGCCGCTGAGCCTAAAGGCTACTTTTCCTATACCCACAAGCTGGCCGGCAACTAGTTTTGTAGTTGCAAAAAAAATAATTTTTAAGATGTTTTGTGAATCTGGTTCTTGTGTCATTAGGATTGGAAAACACTTTCCTGTATCATATTTCCAACCCCAATCTTCCCTTGAAATATCTTGGTTTCCCAGCCACAACTGCAAATACACGTGTTTTAAATGTTGTTCTGCTGGATCCATCGTAGGGCACAATTATGCTAAATTAACGCTACTTTTTTAGTAGACGCCTTAATAAAAGAATCAAACCCAAAATTCAAAATGTTTTTATTTAAAAAATATATGTATTGTATTGTCTGTAACCTCATTTACCTTGCGGTATATGAATAATAAAAAACTTTCAATCACTTAAACATTCCTGTCAGAGTTTAAGCAGTTACCTTTTTTTGCACCATACATTGCAAGAATACATTTTATACCAAATTTTTTTTATATAAATTTTTACAGTCTCTTGCAAATCGCTGCTATTTTCAAATATTTTAACAAATTTATTCTTTCCTGAACATAGTCATTGCTTCATTTACTAGGACTTATCCATGTTGATCTTTAATAAGCTGCCGGTCCTATTCGTCTTGTTCATCCTTATACATCTTCAATATATTAAACTATATTCAAAAGCCATAAACCTTGACACGAAAACTCGCATGCTAAGATGCTACATTTTTCCCATCTTGCTCTATAGGGTCGAGTCCTGGACACTTAACGAAACAATCACAAAAAAATCGAAGCCTTTGAAATGTGGTTATACAGGAGAATATTGCGGATATTATGGAAAGACCGTGTAATAAATATTAAAGTCCTAGAGAGAATGAAAAAAAAAGTAAAGAGATCATGGACAACACCAAGATACGCAAATTCCAATACTTCGGGCAAATAATGAGGAATGAGAATAAGTACATCCTACTACAATCTATTATACAAGGCAAGATATATGGCAAACGTGGACCAGGACGCGGAAGAATATCTTGGTTGCAAAACCTAAGGGCGTGGTATGGGAAATCATCCAATGAGTTATCTAGGATTGCAACCAATAAAGTGAAGATAGCCGTGTTAATGGCAAACATACGAAATCTGATAAGCACCTGAACAACAAGAAGAAGAAGATTCTTTCTTCTGTTAAACATGCTGAAGTGTTACATCCAGTTAAAGCATGTACAGAAAGAACATGCTCACTACAATTTATTGGGATGCGCAAATTGCAAGCTTTTAGAAGAAGATTTTTTTTTATTTTCTATATTTTTGGCAGGTTTTAAAAAATATATGTACATATATCTTTATCAGCATGAAACTAAAGCTGTCAATATAAGTAATACATCTATATTGTCTGATACTACGACTATGTTTTTATTTGATGCATTGAGAGCTGTTGTAACTATTAACCGATCAGCACCACTTTCAGCTTGAGAGCAATGATATTATTTGCAGCAGAAGTTTCTTTTAAAAAATTAATAAAACGACATGAAAGACATTTGCCAGAATTTTTTCTTGGTACAACTTTAAAATCCTGTCTCTTTCAAATCGAATATCTGGTGCAGTTTTCGTTTTTAGACGTCGGTCTCTTTCAGCAGATTTTATTCTATGTTTCTGATAATCGACAAAAACACTTGTTTTTTCCATAATTACGTACAATAAAATTATTATATCTAAAATTGCACCATACTGTTGAGCAAGTTGCCATTTGTTTTTATGTAATAACATTCCTCTGTCGGTCACCAACAGAAAAATCTTTTAATTCAGAAATATCTTTTGGAAATTGTACAAAGAGGTCGTAGAAAACACATTTTCCGCCAATCGTACTAGAACTGACACATTATTGACAAAATTTTGTGGAGCAAAGTCAAACATTCCATTACACCAGCCGTTGCTAGGTAATTTACAATAAAACTGTACAGGAATAATACTCCCGGCCTAGGCAAGGAATATTCTTCGAATGTAATTATTAATGACTAGTGAGTCACCCGAACTACGCTTCGGTTCGCTATGAAGAGAGATTTCATTAATATGAATTAAAAAAAGGATGAGAGAGATTCCCTCTTCAAGGGGGCCCTTGGGGCTCCGACCCTCTCCAAGGGAACCCTCGGGGCTCTGCCCTTCTCCAAGGAAGCCCCCGGGGCTCCTCCCGTCTCAAAGGTAGCCCTTGGGGCTCCAACGCTCTCCAAAGGGCCCTCGGGGCTCCAACCTTCTCCAAGAGGGTCCTCGGGGCTGCGCCCCTCTCTAAGGAAACCCTCGGGGTTCTGACCCTTTTCAAGGGGGCCCTCGGGGCTCCGACCCTTTCCAAGGGGGGCCTCCGGGCTCCGCCCCTTTCCAAGGAAGCCCTCGAAGCTCCGACTATCTCCAAGGAGGTCCTCGGGGCTCCGCCCCTTTTCCAAGGAAGCCGTCGGGGCTTCGCCCCTTTCCAAGGAAGCCCTCAGGGCTCCGACCCTCTCCAAGGGGGTCCGTGGGGCACTACCCCTTTCCAAGAGGGCCCTCCCGGCTTCGACCCTCTCCTCTTTCCATAATTACGTACAATAAAATTATTACATCTAAAATTGCACCATACTGTTGAACAAGTTGCCATTTGTTCTTATGTAATAACATTCCTTTGTCGGTCACAAACAGAAAAATCTCTTAATTCAGAAATATCTTTTGGAAATTGTACAAAGAGGTCGTAGAAAACACATTTTCCGCCAATCGTACTAGAACTGACACATTATTGACAAACTTTTGTGGAGCAAAGTCAAACATTCCATTACACCAGCCGTTGCTAGGTAATTTACAATAAAACTGTACAGGAATAATATTCCCGGCCTAGGCAGGGAATATTTTTCGAATGTAATTATTAATGAACAGTGAGTCACCCGAACTACGCTTCGGTTCGCTATGAAGAGAGATTTCATTAATATGAATTAAAAAAAGGATGAAAGAGATTCCCTCTCCAAGGAAGCCCCCGGGGCTCCTCCCGTCTCCAAGGTAGCCCTCGGGGCTCCAACGCTCTCCAAGGAGCCCTCGGGGCTCCAACCTTCTCCAAGAGGGTTCTCGGGGCTGCGCCCCTCTCCAAGGAAACCCTCGGGGTTCTAACCCTCTTCAAGGGGGCCCTCGGGGCTCCGACCTTTTCCAAGGGGGGCCTCGGGGCTCCGCCCTTTTCCAAGGAAGCCGTCGAGGCTCCGACTATCTCCAAGGAGGCCTCGGGGCTCCGATTATCTCCAAGGAAGCCCTCGGGGCTCCGCCCCTTTTCCAAGGAAGACCTCGGGGCTTCGCCCCTTTCCAAGGAAGCCCTCAGGGCTCCGACCCTCTCCAAGGGGGCCCGTGGGGCACTGCCCCTTTCCAAGAGGGCCCTCCCGGCTCCGACCCTCTCCAAGGTGGCCCGCGGGGCTCCGCCCCTCGAGGCGCATTCACTCAATCAGGGACATGGCGTCTGTAATTGTCGTGACGAACACATATGTTTGGATCGTTCCCCTTTATTATATAGAGGATTTAAAAAGACACGTTTTCTTATTTTTTTAATTTCTCGTATCGATTGGCGAAAAAATAGTATGTGTATCTTGGACAAAAAGCAACATTCCCAGACTCCTGTGTTGTTGGGCCCGGCATTCGCCTCGCCCAACAATATTCACAGTCGTTTGGGAATGTTACGCTTTTCGTCCTAGATACACAATATACTATTCTAGGCTTTGGAATTTATATGTATTCGTATGTTATATTTAAATGTATTTAATCTATTTAAATTTGAGTTAATTTAACAATTTAGAATTTTATTTGTATATAATGTTTATTAAATAATAATAATAATAAGCGTACACAATAAAAATTAACTTTTTAATGCTATATTTATAATTACTGTGTCCAAAATCCCTAGATATGAGGCAACGTGCGGAATTCAGAAATGAAGCTATTTTGCCGCTTTAAAGAAGTTATTTTTCATTTTTGATAAATTTTAACATAAAATAAGAAATCAGCGACCCAAAAAACCCTATAGTATAGCTAAATGCCTGCGAATCCAAACACCCTATGTTACCAAATGTCAGGCAATGGTTTAAATAAATAAAGAAGTTATATTTTTTTTTAATAAAGGATATATTAAAAAACACCTATTTGTTAATAACAATTGAAAAAATAAAAAGCACACCTTCTCACCTATGGGGAATTTTTCTATAGACTTTTTCCGAAATAATAAAAAAAAATGTTCAAAATCGGTTTTGAGTCAACGAAGTTAGAACTTTCTTCCTTTAGTAAATGGACTATAAAGTATCTCGGGTGTCGACTGCGGCTCGTTGCATACCAACACCCTCGAACTTTAAGCTTGTGTTTTCGCACTTGTATCATTAATAACTATAAATTTAAGAAGCCGCGTGGCGCAGTTGGGTAAGCGCCAGGCTTCCATTAAGTAAGTCCTCGGTTTAAATCCCACGGGGGTCAGAATTTTTCAGTAGCCTTGGCGATTGAAATCGGGCTCGGTGAGACCATTCAGAGTTGGGCACCAAATTAACTGTGCTCTACTCAGAACCACAGACCTAAGCGATGGAGTAACAAACAAGGTTTGCCCTAATTAAATTTTTAATTTTGTACAAACAAACAGACGGGCAGTTCTTTGCATATTTATAGGCACCCCAACGTGGAGCTTTTACAACATTGCACTGCAATACATGTATTGCTTATTTGTATTGTACATTTTACATATATGTAGTTTTTAATAAAAATATTATATTTAATCTTTTGTTTAATTTATTAGTAAAACATTACACTTCAATAAGCATTTAAAATTTCAATTAAGAATAGATTACCATTATTGAACATGATCTGTAGTAGTAAAATAAATAAGGTATGTGTATATTATAATCCTTTCTTTTAAACAAATACAATTAATTCATTAAAAGTAAATGCAGACCCATACAGCGATCGCCAAAAAGCTGGCTGTTTTTTTTTATTTAGAGTTTTTTGGAAAATCAAACACCGGAGACAAGAGGTGGTTGAAAAGTGATTACAAATGGGTCAAACAAAAGTTGTTACGTGACTTCCGTTATCAGTAAAATTCTACATTTTAAAAATAATTACGAAAAATGCATTTACTAGCCAAGATACAGAAAAATTTTACGAACAAAGTTGTTTTGTGGCTTGAGATTATTCAGTCAGCTAAATCTAACACACAAGAAAAAATCTCATTAAAATCTTGGTTAATTTAAAAAAAATGGAACTGTTTGGATTACACAATTTCGAAAAACTGCATTTTCTAAGTAAAAATCGCTCAATATATCTAATACGGGCTAAATAGGTTTTCAAACAAGCACAAATTATTGCCGTTAAAAGCTTTTTTGAAAAGCAAAAAAAAATGTTTTGCATTTAATGCCGACTTTTTGTGGTCACTGTATATTTTTCTAAACCAATTCTGCGCCGAATCGGCAGGCGTCGAGATGACTGCTCGCCGAGTTGTCCCGCTCCGAGCTGTCCCAGCGCCGAGATGGCGGTGCCGAAGTGGCGGCGCCGAGACGGCGGCGGCGAGATGTCCGGCTTCGTTTCTGCACTACCTTCAAACTCATAACAAAAAGTATCTCTTTCATCACTAGTTGCACATGTACAAGTCACTATTTTTGCGGCCTCAAACATGTTTTACTTTACACAGGCATTTTTGTACTAAGTACACACAAATCTTAAACTGCAGCTAACCTAAACTCACACCTTTGTATAAAAAACATTGTAGTCAGTGTTCCAAAGAGTGGGGAAACGTGCCATATAGCTGTAGCGTAACGTGTTAGAGTGAACAAAGTAGTGTGTTTTGAGTCTTCTGAATGGTTCTTCCCTAATATTTACGGCCTTTCCTGTCTACACCGCCTCATCTAATTTTGGTGAGGTGGTGCACATATCTACTAGTAAATGTATGCATTTCGATTCTCGTCTTTTATTTTGCGCATACTTTTACTACCTACATCAAATGTGAAAATGTATGTATTTCCTAGTCAAAGTTTACATTTAATACATTTACTTTACAAATTAGTATACGAGGATAACACCCAGTGGCGACTGCTCCTTAGGGGCTCAAGGGCGACAGCCTGCCAGACATCAACAGCATATAGAAGTAACTATTCTATAATTAAAAATATGTTTTATCATCTATCCTACCGTCATAATATAACAAGTTGTAAGTAACGAGATCCGCTTAAATCATGTAAAACAAGAACCAAGAAGTATGTCAATATAACATAAGTTATGTGTCAACACACTCGTTGGTATCAATGCCGCTGGCAGTTGTTAGGGGCGATTCGAAATAGGGTCCAACTTGTATGGCAATTACGGTCTAAAACTCTAACGCTGCAGATCGAGTAATCACAGTTTCAATGTGACGAAAAAGCTAACAAACGTTGTAGCCGAGCCAGCGGTTAAACTTGTGGGGTTATCGTCTTATTTATAAACGCTGTGCTATCGAAATGTATTGTATGGGGTATGACTTGACAATTTTAACCTGAAAGGCTCTACATTTTTTTTAATGTGCGGTATGATTTGAATAATTGCTATGGTGCAGAACGATTTCATAGTTGCGATAGGTCCCGATTTTGAAAGCAAGCAATTATTTTCATACTAACCGAGATCACTTCACTTTAACTGGATTACGATCTGTTATTAGAGACACCCATTAGTGCATACTGCCGCTTAGATTCCGGTTCAAATGCATATATCCACCTTTCATCACCAATTATGATATTGCAAACTGCTTTAGACCTACCTTCATCAACTTCTTAAAATTTTTTTACACTTTCCACACGCTGTTGCTTTTGTGCTTCTGTTAAAGTTGGTATCACCGACAATAGAATTTTCTTACACCAAAATGATTATGTAAAATCTTGTATATTGCAGTCATGCCAGTGTCTAAGGTGCTCCTACTAATTCTATATGTGAATCGATTGTCCTCCTGAATCATTCTTCATAAGGCGTGTATGATTGTTTCCGTAACTACTGAAATTAGTCTACCTTCGCGAAAATCGTTAAACTTTAAATTCATTAAACCACCTATAAACAATCCTTTGCGATTGCGCTTGTTGACCAAATGCAGCACGAAGTCGTCCAAACTTGCTTTCGGAGATAGGAAACTTTTAAAATAGTAAATCATGGCCCTAACATTTTATCTCTTTAAATTCATTTTTTCCGCAAAACCTGATTTCAAAATTATTTTGTATAATAACTGTTGCAATTATCAAAACTAAATTTGAACTGTCAAGATAAAAACAACAAACATTTGTTTCATGGCAAATTTGAGTTACACGGTGTACTTGATCTATTAGTTTGCAGAAATTATGGGTGCTACCCTCGTATGTATCCACTGACTCTCTACATTTACTGAGTTAACGCTTCTACTGCAACATACACTGTGTCCACATTTCAATACTCACCATTGCTATCTCGGCTATTAGAAGGCATAGAGCAACGGTTAAATGGGTAATGTTTTGCAGAATTCAATACTCCCGGCAAATCGCATTTCAAATTCACCCTAACTTTTTAAAATTTTAATATAATTTTGCCGATTTCAATGTTACTCAATAATTGGACAACACCTAATGCGACCTCTTCTAAAATTTTACAATGTTTAGGCACTTTAATAAGACAATCTTTTGATGTAAACAGAAACCCCCGATTGTTATTTGTTTTCAAGTTGTTAGTGCTATATTTTGTTTTTCATATGGCACCCATATTGGATTTTTGGTTAGTTAGATAGTCTTTAAAAAAAGCCTTTCAACGATATATTACATATCCGAAAACTCTTTATTTATAGAGGAGATATTAACAAAAGGGTAGTACCGGCTGGCGGCGTGGTAATCGTGTTCCGCGAACGCGTCCCAGTGCAAGGCTCTGTTTTCAGGTGAAAAATTAACTTAAATCAAAGGTGAAGTGTCAGAACTACTTAATAAAGTGTGCTTAATCTGGTGATTAGTAAAATTTGAAGTGAATATAGTGTTATAAAAGTGCAAGTGGTAATAACCTAACTTTCCTAACAAGCAAAAGTGCGCGTTTTAACACCGAAGTTCTCCAACTCGAGGCGAGCGTAACCGACAGCGCGGTATCAGGAACAGCTGCATTTTAAAGCCTGACCCTGCGCTATCACAAATTTGCCAGCGTCAACACAAAATAAAAACCACAAATACGATGGGAGATTCAGACGAGGAACATATGCAATCAAAGGAGGAGAAAACGATAACGAAATTATTTCAAGGCTTTATGAACGATGTTAAAAAGGAAATCAAAAAGAACAATAAAATCCTACAAGAAAAAATAAGCGAAACAAAGGTATTAATTGAACAGAGTAATGCTGAAATCACAGCTCTGAAGGAGGAGTTACAAGCCAAACAAGACAATTGGGAAGCGGAAAGGAACGGATTTGAATGCAGAATTGCGTCTCTCGAACGGAAATTGGAACTCAAAGACAGGGAAAGTAAACGTAACAACATTATAATTTCTGGAATTAATCTACAAGGAACAAACGGGGTCTCTGTAAAAGAACAAGTCTTAAACTTACTGAACAACCAATTAAAGTCAACTGCAACATTCGAGGGAGTCAGGAAGGTGAACGATCAAATGTGTGTGGTTGAGCTAAGCTCTTGGAAAGACAAGACCGAAATTTTCAAAAAAGCGTACAAAGTAAAGGAACAAAATATATTTATTAATAGTGACCTGACCTACGAAGAAAGAAAAATACAATTTAAATTGCGAGAAATTAAAAGAAAGGAAACGAACAAGGGCAAAACGGTGAAAATCGGTTACCAAAAAATATGGATCAACCAGAAGCTTTATAAATGGAATAACGATCAAAACAAATTGGAGGAAGCCAAAGAGGGTGCGCCCTCGATAAAATGACAGATTACGAATACCAGGACTGATAACGCGAAGACAAAAAATGCTGTGACAACGGACCAGAAAGTGGATAAACAAAATAATAAAAATAAAGAAAATTTTGTCAACCAAAATGCAAAATCTAAATTTGTCAAAGTAGCCACATGGAATATTTGCAGTATAAATGGGAAAGAGGAGGAATTGGCAGGTGAATTCACAAAGGCGAACTTAACAATATTGGGGTTAACCGAAACGAAGAAAAAGGGACAAGGCTGCGAAATTATGAAGGACGAACATATCATGTTCTACAGTGGAGTTAAAAAGAACGAAAGAGCGAGAGCAGGGGTGGCCTGCTTGATAAATAAAAACTGCAAAAATAATTTAAGGAAATGGCAGTTCATATCAGAACGAATTATTTCAGTAGATCTGTATTAAATACAAGTTTAAAAAGCATAATAACAATTTACGCCCCGTGCGATTCTGAGCCCGAGGAAACAGTTCGTGATTTTTACGAACAGCTGCAAGAATGTGTAGATACCGCAGATGGAGAAGTGTGGATCCTAGGGGACTTCAATGGAAGAGTCGGGAAACCAAACAGTAGATTCAAGAATATTCTAGGGCCCTATGGCGAAGACACAATCAATTCAAATGGCCGTAAACTCCTGGAATTCTGCATCAATAACGAATTGGTAATAACTAATTCATGGTTTAAAAAGAAAAACATCCACAAATTTACTAGAGTGCAGCCTTCCAGAAACGAGCACTCCATCATAGATTATTTTTTAGCAAGAAAAGAAAATTTTAGGCAAATTAAAGATGTGTCGGTGAAACGTGGCCCTGAAATAGGGTCCGACCACTATTTACTCCAACTGCAACTATTTATTCTAGAGACGACAAATACGCAAGCGACTCCAAACAATAGTCCTATTTGCAAAGTGAAGTCTTACAAGCTAAGGCACGCGGGGGTCCAGGATAAATATCAAGAATTACTAGACACAAGAATGCGAACAGTTGAATGGACAGCTTTAGACGGGAACTTAGAGGCAACATGGGGGAAATTTAAAAACATAATAATTTCAGTTGCTAGTGAGACATGCGGAATATGCAGAAATACTCAACATCCGAGAGTAAAGAATACAAGTTGGTGGTCAGAGGAGATTAAAAACGAAATAAAAAAGAAAAAGCGATTATGGGAAAACTGGCTAACTTATAAAACAGATGTGCGTTACGATCAATATAAAATGCAAAGATCCAAGGTAAAAAACATGGTTAAATCTGCTAAATCAGGAGTTGGGAAGATTTTGGTGATAAAATGGAGGAAAATTTTAATAACAACCAAAAACTGTTTTATCGTGTACTAAATAACAAGAAAAAAGATAAGGCAAGCCCATTTAATTTTCTAACAGATAAAAACGGCAAGCTACTAACAAAGGACGAGGATATTATAGCAAGATGGCATGAATACTTTGTGGAAGCTCTCAATCCCGCAAATAACTCAAACCACAACGATGTACCCAGGACAAATAGAACACAACCGGATATTAATAATGAAATCACCTGCGAAGAACTCTCAGATGCCATTAAAAATGTAAAATTAGGGAAAGCCAGCGGACATGACGACATAACACCAGAGATGGTTAAATTTATGGGCCAAGAAGGTAAACAAGTTCTACTTCGATTACTAAACTTATGCTGGATGAAGAAACGAATCCCTAAAGAGTGGGAAATTGCAGTCATTCAACCCATTCTCAAGAAGGGCGACCCAAGAAAGTGTGAAAATTACAGGCCCATATCTTTACTAAGAGTCACAGAAAAAATCTACGAGACAATATTACAGAAAAGGCTTGCAACAACTACTGAAAATAAGCAGAACTACAAGCGGGATTTAGGCCTGGTAGAGGTACGGAGGACCACATTTTTACTCTGCGTCAAATAACCGAAAAATTCCACAATCACAACAAAAATCTCTATATTTGTTTTATTGACCTATCCCAAGCATTCGATAGTGTACGCAGGGTAAAAATATGGGAAGCCTTACGGAATCTAGAGGTTGACGAAAACTTAATCACAGCAATTCAAAGCGTCTATCGAACGTGTAGGAACTATATTCGTTACAACGGACTTGCCTCGAATGAATTTACAACAAAAAACGGGGTGCGACAGGGTGGAATCCTGAGTCCCCATCTCTTCAACATTTTATTGGACAACACTCTTGCCTGTGCTAGCGTAGAAATGAAAAAGTGCAACTGGGGCTACTACAACTTAAACCCCATAAATGTTAACATCCTCGCCTATGCCGATGATATGATAATAATGGCTGAAAATGAAGAACACCTACAACACAACGTAAACATAATCGATAAATACCTATCAGCAAGCGATCTAACAATAAACAGCGCCAAGACGAAGGTAATGGTAATATCGAAAACCCACATCAATACTAACATAACAATCAGTAATAAGCCAATCGAGCAAGTATCAAGTTTCAAATACTTAGGATGTGTTATACAAGAACAAGGTCAGTTCGAGGAAGAATTAGATGCTAGAATACAGGGTGCAAATAGACTCTATCACTCCGTACTAAAAACTGCTCTGAAAAAAAGAGAACTGAGCAAAAGAACTAAAACTCAGATCTACAAATCCCTCTTTAAACCGACCTTAATGTACGGATCGGAATCATGGTGCCTCACAATTAAACAGAAATCCCGTATACAATCGGCTGAAATGCGCTTCCTTCGGAGCATATTAAGAAAGACAAGACGTGACAGGATCCGGAACGAAACTATAAGAGAAGAACTAAACGTTAAACCCATCCTATCTGAAATAGAGACAAACCAACTAAGGTGGGCGGGTCACGTTTGGCGAATGGACAATAATAGACTACCTAAAATTGTAAGTGAACTGGGCGTGCTAGGAAAAAGATCTAGGGGAAGACCACGGAAGTCATGGAACTCTGATGTTGCCGAGTTACTCGGCAAAAAGGACACCACCTGGCGCGAAGCAAAAAGACTAGCTCAAAATAGGAGAGCTTGGAAAAAGTTTATCTCATAAACCTCTACACTGCGATGCGGTAGAAGAGGACGGATAAGTAAG